>HG710743.1:60965-148897 GCA_000499725.1 Eimeria brunetti
TCCCCGCTTCGACTAATTGCTTACTGTGCTTGTTCAGGTTTCAGTTGGGTTCGTTTGAATTGGAATGGTAACAAGTGAAGCTTTAAATTCTAAACTCACGCAACTTCCGCGTAGTTTTGCTGTTCGTTTATTGGATATAGTAATAAGCTTTCAATGTTTCATTTAGCATTGTGCAAGCGCGTAGGTTGTGTTTGTGTCTGCAGTATTGTCGTTCTCTGCTTTCTTCTGTACTTCTTTCCTTGCAGGTGTCTGTTCTCAAGTAGGTCTGCTTGTTTTGTTTCCGTCTGTTTTTGTTCGTCGCCGCATTGCTTGTAGTTGACCGCAACACTGCGATAAGTGCCACAGCCTCCAAAAATCAGTGCAGTTTCGTCCCGCTAGTGCTGTGAATATATGCTACTTACTATTCCTCTTCTTTTCTCTCGTAAATAACGCGCTGCGCCACACAAAAAGAAAGCAGGATACTAGAAGTGAGTGGCAATGGCAATACATTTTTCACACCTAAGAGTGAAACCACAGAATGACCACTGCCACACTGTTCACAGACATTCATAGATAATATATCAACAAGCCGAGAACACTCATAACAAACAGTAAACTAATATATTTACCATTTGTTCTGGGGTCTTCGGATCGCTGTTAGCCATTTGAACTGTCACTCGAAAACCCATGAACATTTGATTATTCAGCTCCTTCACCGCCCTTTCCCCGTCTGCCTCTCTTTCATAGTCGAAGAAACAATACGACCTGCAGCACAAACACAAAGCACACAAAATGGCGGCAAGTAGCATGAGCTACATGGAGTAGCTTTCCTTCCGTCCTCCTTAACTTCCCCCACATCAGTAAGCCGCCCGAAGCTGTGTGACCAACGGAAACACAAAAAATGCCTTCCGCGACGCAAATTATCGAAACAAAAGGAAGGTTTACCGGGGAGTGCGTTCCAAATGATGAACAGGCAAATACATTTCCTTGACCTGACCAATCTTGGACAGGAAGTTGCGAACGTCGGAGGGTGTGGCTCCTGGAGCGACACCTCTGAGCATGTACGGAAACCTCCGCATAGTTCTTGCAGTTTTTGCATTTTCTACCATCCATAGTTCCCCCGCCCGAGTTGGAGAAACCCGGTCCACCATCGCGAACGTTTTGTCCTCAGATTTACGTGCAGGGGAGTCCGCAGGTGTCAAGGAACTCGCTCTGCTCCGCGAGACAGAGACAGACAACCCGCGCCCTTGGGGCGGCGCCTTTGTGGAGAATTGCATTAGAAATCAAGGTGACAACGCCCCTCCCCCGTTTCACGGGGTCTCACGGGGGAAGGAACGCGTAAAACAGTGGCTGAAAATACGCAGATGGTATATGCACCGTAAAGAAGAGAGGAAAAAAATGAGCACTACAGGCACCCGCGGATCCGGGAAGGGAACAGAGCTGCGCTGAGGATCCGGGGAGGCATCACCTCGCGGCGAAGGCCTTTGCCGCTACGGCAGCTTAAATCAAGGAGGAAACAGGGACTTCCTTTTGTTATTTTCAATTCATAAAGGCCTAATTAATCGTAGCTTTTCCTCCTTGTGCCTGGGAAGAAAAACCAAAGAAATCGATGGCGGAAGCCTTAGCCTTAAAACCTCCGGAGGTCTTCGCGCAGCCCCGCGACCTGCTCGCATGCGAAACCTGCGGAGGCCTAACAAGATGTAGGCCTATTGCATTGAATACATAAATTATGTAGGTGTTCGCATGCATTTACATATTATATATTTCCACAACATTTTGAACCCTGAGTTTACGGCACTGAATCGTCCCGAAGCATTCACACGGGTTGGGGAACGGCGGGTCGTATAACGTTTTCTCACCTGCACATGTGTTAAGTGTTGAGAGATAGAAACCAACCTCCCATATACCTGTTCATGTAACTCCTTGAAAGAGCACATGCCCTCGTGTGCTCTGTCGAGCTGAAAGACCCCGAAGGGAGAAAGGAATAGAGAAGGTGGATGAGGGGCAAACTGGATCGAATACTGTTGCATGGCTACTCTGGTGCAGCTGTCGCCTCCTGTCCCGTATTATTATGGGCTAAGAGGGGTGGCCACTAGTCAACCATGGCGTGCTCTTCCATGCTGTTGAATTCGGAACAAGCTTTTTAAGCTACCACCTCAACAATGTAAGAAGTGGTAGGTAACTCGCAACCATTGCGCAGGTTGCATTCCCGCGTGGCAACGGCCGGGCAAGCCTGGAATTGTGGAGACACGCCCGGAAATATGAACAATTGTAACCTCAGTTCGCGGTCCCCCCGAGGTAGCCTTAGAGGGAGGAGTGTTGGTCACGACAGAGATTATAGTTGACCCTGACATTAGATAGGAACGGAGTAAGGGGCAGCTTTTTGGAAAGGGCGGTGAAGATAGGGCGAATCGCTCCAAGGTAAGGTACGCTGCACATGCGTGCAGGTCTACTTGCCTTCAGAGAGTTGAGGAGGGACCATATCCTGAGGCAGTGCTTCCCATACTCGATCCAACGAATATTACACAAGATGTCGTTCGACTCGCAGTTTTACGTGGAATTCACTTTTTCTGAGGCTTCTGTGTATTGATACACACGCATCTAGGATATCAGTGTCGGCGAGTGGTTCCCTCTCGCTATGGGGTTCTTACCCTTTTGCATTGAGGGCAAAGGGAATTTCGATGATTCCTTTAACATTTTTATTAGGCCAACATTGATGGGAGGATAACATGTTCATGTTGACGGGAAGGCGATGATGTAGGCTAGGGCAAACGGACAGTGAAGGAACCTTTCAAATAGATGAAGAAGCTCGTTGGCGGTTTGCTACCCAATAGTGTGAGGCCACTGAAACCAAGTTGCCGGGGCTGAAAGTGACAACTGAACGCCGTTGTATGTGGGTTCCTCTGTGGCATTCTTGAGATTCCCCATGCATTCCAGCGCTGGCGCAAGTTGTGTGCGGATCTCGGAAGCCTCGTGCCTGTTGGGCTGGCCTCCAACTGCCAGGTATAAGGTTGCAGTTGTAAGTTTCAGCATTCTTTGCTGTAGCAAGAAGCTACACCCTAGCGTACTCAAACCCAGTTCCGATGCTTTCACTAACACGAGGCGCTTGCTAAAAACACGTGGGCCAGAGTAGCCGATCTGCCCGTAGGTTGAAATGCACGTACCAACCTCCGCCGTACCGTACTAAGGGGATTAGTCAAATGGCCATCCGGCGTTCCAGCAGTCTTACCCCACTGCTGTGGATAAGGGCTGGATATGTGGGGGACAGCGTTATTGGCAGTGCTGCCTCTTGTGGAAACCTGTCGTTCAGCAGCGTGCAGTATGCTGCTGAAGAAGCGTCACCAAGTTCGGTAGAATGCTATGTTGTAATCTCAGCACAACGGCATTCATAAACGGTCTGCACTTACATCCACCTAGACTTTATATACTGTGTTAAAGCATAGGCGTTTGACGGGTTCACCAGAAACAACAGCAAGCAGTCTACACTACACATCTAGCTTACTTAACTTACAGGGATAGCCCCGCCACACTTCGTAGCTGGCTGTGAAAGTGCTTCTGCAAGGCCAGCATCAAACGTCACTAACTAGGTGAACAGGTGTCTCACTGAGTGGATTAATAGTATGCACAGTTGACAACATCATGCTCTCCTCACGGGACAGCATACTAGCGATAGAGAACTGTTTCCTTGCTACTGCAGTTCGGAAGAACACGAATCATCCGTAGTCTTGTGCATAGTACAGCACCAGCTTCCTCAGTTCTAACGAGGGCTGTCAAATGAAGGTGTGTGCATCCATGTTTATAGAAAATATTCGAGGCTCAAGGCGATGCCAACAACTCGCGTGCGTTGTGCATCTATCCTCAGGCCGCCCCCAGACGGCATGCGAGGCTAACTGCTCTTCTTGGCTGGTTCGTCAAGTTTTTCGTCTCCACTGTAGCTCAGATATACCCTAGGACAAGGACGAAGGCTTCCATTGCCTTCATTGCCGAGTCGACTTCTGCTGAGTTACGGCAACCTTTGGCACAGCGCGTGGCGCAAGGACAATCCTGCATGCAACCATTCCCAAGCCCCTTTCCGGTGCAGAGAACAACACCATAGGCAACTTCTACAAGCATTATTGGCTTACAGTAGCAAACACCCCACAGACATCGTTGCGTGCACTAACTGCCAAAGTACCTTTCAACACTAGCCAGGGCATACCTAGGACTACCCCATCTGATACTAGGCGTCCGCACATGTGCATTGCCGTGCAACGACGGTACGCCCCCCATTATGCTCGCTAGCCTCGCTGCCCATTGATTCGAAGCGGCATTCCGCGCTCCGCCTGTAGCACACTATACCCGTTACTAGTCACATTGCCATATTGCACAATGAAAGCAGAGGGACGCCTCCTGTAGCCTCCATAGATTTTGAAAGGCTCGTGCGTATGTAGGAAGTGCTGACGAGCCGCCTTCGACACGGCCGCGGTACATGCCCGACGTCTGTTGCGTTGAAGCGCGCCCGCTACCACCACCACAACTTGCTTGCTGCATGCCCCAATTCGAATTGCAAGCCCCACAATGGTTAGATCATGTAGGTGATTGCGTACCACAATTTTTAACCACCTAAACTAGGGGAAACAAACCCAGTTAAGAACATGCTCTCCAGAGTGAATGCAGGCAGCCCCCCCAGCGCCTCGTTACCCACAGGAAACTGCTACACACTAACGCCGTATGTTCCATCTTCCAAGACCAGGAAATCGCTGCAAGAGGACTCTTGCTTTGAAATTATCACGCTATGCGCAATAATCTCAGCCGAGGTGGTTACTCTCCAAAGATGTTATTCTTCTATACCGTCGTAGTACACAGAAGAACTCGCTGCCTTCCACGCTCATACGCAACCAAACGAGGAAAAACCTAGTTCTCATATGAAGCGCTCCGCGAAACAGCGAAGACGCGTGCACTCAGTTCTGCTTGCAAATGCCTTTCCGGAACGAGGCTGCATTGAAAAAAGCTTCTGCAGGACAATCTTTTCAGCTCCTCTGTTCAGTGAAAAATCAATCTTCCGACAGAGGCCAACAACTGAAGCTTCTCAGCTCATGCTTGTGGTGTGCGCTGAAAAGAGCAAATCATTCGACGAGCCGTTTTTTGCCTGCTGTTGGAGCCTTGTGGCAAATCAGCCGTGCCACAGAGCAGCTAGCAACGTCATACGTGGTTAGATGATTGTCCTCAGACCAACAGACTTGGGCAAGAAGGAGGATGCTGACCCTCCTTGGCCTAATCAGTTCCTACGAGCAACCGTACGTGGGTGCCTTGGTGCGTGGAAATCCGTCACCGCGATTTATCCCGCATTCTAGTTCACGGGAAGCGTGACACGAGACGGCAAGACTTCTTGAAACTCCAATGCTTCCTCTCTTACCCCAGCTGACTCATCACACAATAAAGCCTCCATCATCTGCTTCAGGGCATCCTGCATGTTAGAACATGAATTGCATCACCGAGGCTCCGGCTGCTCTTCTGCCGCTAACGTGCGAGAAACTCATAGGGGTCTTAGAAGTGACAAAAAGGAGAAGTAACTCACCACCAAGTCTGGCTGTCTGTTCCCATTTTTCTGAAGCAATCTGCCCAAGAGCTTGACAAGCGCCAATCTGTGTCAGACCAACGTAGCAGCACATGCTCTCCATTAATGGGACCTAATCTCAACTGGATTCGCTGGATCCACCGAGTATTCAGCACTACTCGGCAATGATAATGCATCTCGGAGAGATATTCAGCAGCTAAACGACATCGCATACATGCCTGCATACCTGCAGCACGGCGCGGGGTCGTTCAACAAGCTCTGCAACAACGGCAAGATTTTGATTTGAAGTCTCTCGCTTGGGAAATAGTCCCATATTTGCTGCAACAAAAAGTGGTGTATTATTGTGAGTGTTGAGCGCATCGAGACGTCGTGACACTTTGTGCCCAGTAGAATGAGGGACAAGTTAAGCGCGCTGTTGCCTGGTCGTCCTACATGTATATAAAATGCTACGTCTTGGCGTATGAAGGCATTTTTGCAAGACGCCACCTGGTGCAGAGCTCGTTCAAGGTGTTGCTCCAACATCGAATCGGCCCTTAGCGTTCCTTTGTGTTGCTGAAATTCCTCCTATCAAACAAATTACCGCAAATGGCTCAAGCGCGCATGTGAAGAGGGCGCAAGCCTCGTTCATGACCCGCACCTCACGCTGGACGAGCAAAGCTTGCTCCCTCACTGCGTAGCAACTGCCATTCGCAAGCAACCTACTTCCGCAAATGATCGAAGAGCGAAGCCAGCTTCCTGCCGGACGGCCCACGCTGCAAACACCCAAACGCTCAGCGATTCAACATTGTGCAATGCGAATTTTCTGCAACTGACTTGATACCATTTGGAATTACTACACCCAGGGGGAGGTTGGCTTTTAGGAGAAACAGGATTGCTCGGGTGTCGAGTGGTGGCAAACAATCAACAACACGGCTCTGCGAACATTCCAAAGAGGTGGTTTGTGCCATCCCTACTTGGAGACAGGAGCAGGCGAGTTACGCGTTCCCACCAATTTTCGTCGGCGTTTTTCTTAAGAAGGGGCCATATGAAAGCAAGTACAACGCAGGAAACACTAAATGTCTGATTCGTATCAGGCAACAGGTGTGGATAAACTGCTGTTCGGTTGCTCGGCAAGAGATGCTCACCACTGTCCTCATGAGCACAGGGAGCTGTTGAGCTAGAGCCGCTTGAATACGCCAACAGTCTTCTCCATCTTCGTCAACTACAAATTCGCTGCTCATTATCACAGGAGCCTGCTAGCATCCAGGCGCAAAACATCTGCTTCAGGGGTGAACGCCGTGTCTGACGGGATTTCACCGTACACCCATAGCCCAAAACCTACAGCAGTTCGCACTCACCACGAGTGAGATATCATCAGAAGCCAGGGTACCGAGGGATCCTAGGAGAGATATTTTTAATTTCCAGTTCCCTTTCCTGCAGAATACGACACAACTGGGAATAGTCCGAATCATGATAAATTAGGAGAAGCGCAAATACGTCTAGCTTTCCCTTTGCCAACGTCCCCCTCCAGCTCGCTTTGCCATAAAGCAATTTGGCAAAACCTACCGAGCCAGCTCCATCGCTAGCTCCAAGAATGCACGCCTCTGCGGACCAGTCGAAAGTGGGAGGAGAGCGATAGCTGCATCCAGGCAAGCGCCTGCGGGAACCCGAAAAGTCAATCATGAACTGGCTACCCAATTGCATGGGTAGGCGTTAAAAGGTCCTTCTGATGGACAGAAGAGGGCATACCAATATTCACCCGGCATGAACATCAGGAATGGGGCTACAAGCACCTGGGAGTCGACAGCCTTGATTTTCATGGCTATCTTCAGCTATCTGGCTTAGCTCCAGCATCCACGAGTCGCCCAGGAATGCAGTGTCCCCTACGTGCTGAACACAACAGTAAACAAAGCAAAGCCGTTCCATAGTAAACGCCCCTGTAAGCGTCGACGCTGCCTCAGCAGCTTGGCGCATTGAAGGCATGCAGCACGATAACATATTCAGCTACAACTCAAGCAAGGCCCAAGACGTGGACATCAAAAAGCTGAGGGACTCAAATACTTGCGCTATTCG
This sequence comes from Eimeria brunetti, assembly GCA_000499725.1. Taxonomy (NCBI): domain Eukaryota; phylum Apicomplexa; class Conoidasida; order Eucoccidiorida; family Eimeriidae; genus Eimeria; species Eimeria brunetti. Next base: position 68,554 of record HG710743.1, read on the forward strand.
TGGAAGAAGATGTAGAGCGGCCAGCTTGACCATTGGCTGCAGCGCACACGCACTGGGATGCACAAGCCGATGAGATATATCGTCGAGTGGTTCGAAGAGTACGCTTGACGACCATATTCAACATGATGCTAGTCTATATTGCCCGCTGGCCGGCTGAGGGACACTCGGACACCTGTGGTCATTTGTCGGAACTCACGGAGCGATCAGTAAGGAATTTGAATAGATACGCTGTCATGTTGGAAAGCCTTCCATCCGTCTTGCTGACTTCAGCAGCTGAAAGAGGTGCCGAGTCACAGGGAAGAAGAGCAAGGTCTTCCAGCGCTAGGCACACAGTTGCTCGAACCCGCCAAGAAGAATCACCTGGCACCCTCGCACAGCAAGCGGTCAGCAGCTGTTTGGTGCAAAATGAGCAGTCAAGCTCCTGTATTTTGGCAGCGCAGTGGCAACCTAGATAATTGTCTTACCGCAAAGCAATGGAAAGAAGCTGTTGCCTACTGCCCTGAATGCTGCTGCGTTCCTCCGAGCCATTGCAGCAATTGCTGCTACCGCTTGCATCCTGCAGCTCTCCTGTGCACAGCAGAGCACTGGCACGCAGTATATGCAGTTATTCGTTATCGTACACGCATTACATTGGTTGAAGTGTCACGAGGATGATGTGAACAGGATTTGGCAGTGATTTTCCATTGTTCAGACGTAACCCCCCGTCCCAACCACTATTCCAAAACTCACGTGAAGAGATAAGGTAAATTTTTGGGTCGCCGTATAAACGGCAACCATGAGCTCTCCGATCGCTCCGTCTGTAGCAGGTGAACCCCTGTCTATCGCGCCAGCAGCAGCCTGCTGCGTTGACGATTCTTGTTGCAGCGTCTCCACTTCCTCTGCAACGTAATTCACAAAGAGGGGCAGCTGCTGACCAGCTGCGAGCTGCACTGAACAGCTCTTGTCCCCACACAGCTCAATGTAGGAAGCGAATAGCCTTTGCTTCAGCTCCACCAACGTTTCAAAATCTCCGGAGTCCTCTGGCGTTCCGTGCAGTTCCTGGTTAGCCAGGTTTGTCGAACAGCTCCGTGTGCAATGTAAAAGGGTGGGTATCAGTGCTGCAGCTGCTTGGCGGGGTGCGCTCTGCTTATCTTCGCAAAGATCTAAAACTTGAAGCGCCGCCTTGCTTCCGAGAAGTTCTGCATGGCTGCAGCTCGAAACGAGGGCTCTAAAGGCTTCGAGTGCCGCCGCCTGAAGCTCCTTGTCTCTATGAAGCATGATGCGAAGCAAGAGGCTTGAAACTATGCTCAGACCACCTGCCCAGATATGAGGGCACTCATCGCGGCCGTTTCTGCGGTTGTCCGAACCATCAAAAAAACCCTTGAGCTCGCTGCAAAGGGTAGCCAGAACATCCTCATTATCTTCACCCTCCTCAAAATCTGAAAGACAAAAACATGCACTGTCTCACAATCCTACTGAAGGATCGCCATCGCCGATGTCGGTCTGTTTTACCAGGGCAGTACCCCCGGCCTTTCACCATTGCACTCCACGGCTCATCGTATATTCCCCTTTGAAAAATGTGGCATTCTTTGGAGAGGATAAAGGGTTATAGTCACTCAAGGGGGAATACGCATAGCTTAGTTTAAACATTAAGTGAAGAGTTTCCCTCAGTACTAGGTGAAATACATGCGGCAAGCAAGAGCACACCGCTCACTGCCCTAAGCGCCCAGCCCAGGTAGCGCCGACGCATTCCAAATGTAGCAAAATAAGTGGCGCCAAAAGGGGCGCCATTGCAGTGTGCATTCAACCAAGATGCTTCAAGAGGATAGGTAAGGCATTTTGGGGAGGAGAGCACGCCAGAGACTCCCACCTTGCAGGAAAAGAAGAAACTCGTCAACCGCGCTCCCGAGAGCGCGAAAAATGCACGATATGTTTCTGCAGCCGCGCTTTCTCACCTGGGTAGTAGTAAAACACAAAACGAAGGAGTACCAGCCTGGTGCGCTTGTTGTGCGGGGCATTCTCTCCTACAGGCTATTCAACGGTCAGGCATGCAAGTAGCGTACCGCTGGTGAGCCGCTCAGAAAATCCTGGACAAGAGAAGCAGGGTCCTTCGACATTTCATCCCCTCCAAGTCCATTATCTGTGCTATTTTCACTCTCTCCTATCCCCAAGTCAGACGCCAGCCGATCTGGGAAGGCAGTCTTTGCATCTTCATCAAGCTTGAGGTGGGTACACGGAGGGTTAATGGCTCCTCGCCTAAACAACAAATCCCTGTATACCCCGTGCCAGTCTATTCCCTCCGAAGCCGTGTTGCTTTCGTTAGCCGTTGCCGCTCGCGCCGGGGAGCAGTGGGTTGCTGCCGCCATCTTCCGGCTCGAATTGCGCAGTTCGACGTTCCACTAGAGGGGGGTTAAAGGCAGTGGAACAGCATGCCACGGAGAAGCACAACATGCGTTGGTTCGCTGCCGTCAACTGAAAGACAGTTCGAGGGCGACTGCTGGTAGGTCCCCCTAGGAGAACTCCAGGAGCACTGTCCAGCAAGAGCCCTGCAGCGTTGCGCGGCGTAATTGATATCTCATGATGCTCAGGTACACCAATGAGAGCATGCTTTCACGGGACTAGACGTATACATGGAAACGGGAAGGAACTAGCGGTCGCCTTATGCGCTGCCTTCGTAGCGAGTGCCCACCCCGCAGCAGCATGGGCCATGCCGACACTGCCTATTGCGAATCAAATTAAGCCCCCAACCTCACTAAAAGCGCGCTTTCACGAAAAATTACACTGCCGAATATCTCCTCACAGCGCGTTTAGCTGGGGCCACACGGGACCATCCAGCCCCAAACAATGCCACCAGTGTCTTGCTGGTACGCCTAGCTGCTGTGGCCCTTGGTCTTCTCTCGGTTGCAGTGCTTTTTGTGTTCCCTGAACTAGCGGTTCCTCCCATAATTCAGGCATTTTCCTTGCCATTTTGGAGTATCATACCCATCCCGTCCTGTGTTACAGCTGCCTACAGGATGTAACAGGACCTGTGTGTAGTAGGTGCGCCGTAGCATGGTCCGCGGTAAGTTGAGGGGCGCACTCTGCATGTACTGAGGGTCACTTAAGTGTAAAGAATGCGGGCGCATTCACCAAGACACATTTCTGGAATGCTTGTTTGCGGAGTTGCCTTGCAGAGGGATCCGGTGGGTGGCAACTCATATGACAGACCGCCGTACCTCCGCCAACCTAAGGCTCCTCCCTGTTTGGCTTTGCCTTGAAGCTGCAGTGCACGTCAGCCACTTTTGCGGAATCCCAGCAAGCATTTGCAAAGGCATGTGATATTTCACCAGTATATGTAGGTGCTTGCGATAATCCGGTCAATTACTATTGTCTTCGTGTAGGTATACTACAAATTGTAGACGACTTACTGGTGTGACTACGTTCATACCTACTGGTGGTAGTGTTGTTCTAGGTTTCTGCTGTAAACAGTAAATAAGGTAAAGTTTTGACTGGTTGAGTTTTGTCATGGAGCGTTCTATATACTAAAGAAGTATAAGAGTAGGTCCGTGACCAGTATAATTGTTTAGGGTTTTTTGTTAATCTAACGCTGCATATATATTATGTAGTTTGAATATAGCTAATTTAAGAAAAAAAGTAGAGGAGCATGGAGAGACCAACCACAACCTGCTCCGAACTCATATATAGATGAATTAATTCAGCTCACGCTGGTTTTTTGTGTTGAAGGGGAGGACTGTCGTTGCAGTTGGTACCGGAGGGTTTAGAGAAGCAGAGGTTACCTGCCATTCGTACCCCTCTCACCGCCTCTTAATCTTTCGGTTAACCGGTTATCCGTTTGTAAACTTGCCGGAGACCGTAGACCAATGAGTGTCTATTTTCCCAGGACGCAACTTTGGAGGAGAATTGGAACCATCGGAGACACGCACGCTTGGGGGGCGAAGAGCCTCATTAGAGCGTCGGGGGAGTAGGCGGCGAGAGTGTCGGTGATCCCCTCCATGCACTTCACTCTGAAACACTGTGTGAGCTGGTAAGCCCACCAGACAAATGGTGCACTATAGACGCCTTAGAAATTGTTCCGCGAGCGTTTCATGAGTAGATGAGCCGTTCAAACAGTTCCGCTATAGTTTATGTTAACACACTGTTGCCTCCTATCAGACTGCTGAGAGTTCCTATCCCACTAGTTCCTTCTGTTATCTTTGCATGAAACGGTACGAATACTAGGCGATTTTTTGTTTTTTCTAGTGGGCAGCATGTTGAAAACGCATAACCACCATTTCTTTGTCAATGGCATCACCTTTTAGGAAGGTGGGTCCCCGAAATAAAAGGGCACAAGGACTGGAAACGAGGGAAGGTGTAAGGAAATCCCCTCTATATCCCCAGAAAACGGTGCTTGAGACCCCAGGGAGTTGGGGGCCCCCAAGGACTTGGACCAACCCTCACCACTGGATGCACCGAACAGTATCTTCCCCTTCGCGGCTTATGCCCATAAAGACAACGTAGACACAAGCAGCATCCACTAACGGGTTCAGGTAAGGTCCTGAGCCTCCTCACACGGTAGGATGGAAGGCGACTTGAACCAAGAAGGGGCTGCAGACAGAGGAATGGATAAGCCCTAAGTTCCTCTTCTTTCCAGGTCTTGCTTTAGAACAAGTTAGTGAGTTGAAAGCCCTTTTACGAAAACAAGTACTTTCTTGAGCCAAGACTGGTTAGTAGCCAATGCCAATAATACTTCCCTGTGGGGTGCCTCCCTAGTGCCCCTATGCAGATTATTTCTAACCGGGGAGCAATCCCTGCCTGGCTGCCTCAAGCTGCTATTACCAAGGTCCAGAGGGGGCAAGATTTACACCTAAGTAGCAAGGAAAAGAAATATAAAAAAGTCCAAGGGTGATTAAACCATAAGGACATTTTCTCTCCCTGTCTCCAATCGCCCCGGCATAGTGGCCCTAGGATCGGAGAAGAGGAGCGGCCTGGCGAGACTTGCAATTCACCTCGTTGGAAATGTAGATCCCAAGGTAGCCTCACACGCAATCAAAGCGAAACCCGACTCTTTTCTATGTACTGTAGTATAGGCATTCGCTGAGCAGTTACTCCGTAGAACGTAGACCGCATCCATATCAGTCTTCATGTATTTGCAACGGACATGCAATCGTAGAGAGCACCGCAGAACTGCCAGATTGGCAGCGTTGCCCTGATTGTAGTGGAAATTCACATCCAGTGTTTGGCGCGAACTCTGTAAGCTTCTTCTTTGATCTTGATCCAAAGTATTTGCTTGGCATTGAGGAGCGTCGGTGCGAGCGCATACAAGATGCAGTAGTGCTGCGCGAGAACGAACAACTCCAGAACGACCATCTCCGCCTCCAGCGTTATTTCGATACACTCCTCTTTGAGTGCCAACAAAGGAGAGTTTTGGAGCTCTACGGATCTTAGGGCCCTCGCGAACGGAGCTCTCGGTCACCAGTGAGCAACGAAGGCCAGCCTAGCCCTGGGACTTGTTCCCCCCAATGATAACACAGTCGCACGCAGAACTCGCTTAGTGTTTTTTATCGTTAAGGTCTCGAATCCCCTCACACGATGGGTAGCAAGAACTAGGACAAATAGAGGGACTGTATGTCATGGAGGTTGTTGATGAAGGAACGTTCTGTCCCTCCTTAGTCCTGAGATAGCGTTATGGCAGATTGTGATGAACTTCACCCTCAAATTAATAGTATATCACCCTAATATAGGTTAATAGCCCGTAAAGAAGGCTATCTGCCAGTGGGCCACCACCTTTGGTCCCCACTGCAACGCCCTGACATCCTTTGCTTATCTCTGTGCGTCGGGCTGACTATTACCGAGGCTGCTAATATTACCGATACATTGTTTTACAGTAACATAGGTCGAAACAAAGCTTCAATCTTTTTTCCATGGTTCGTTATTCGGGAAAATGAAACGGAGTTTGCCGATACTTTATTTCCTGAAATGTCAGTATTCATTTTTAAGTAAAAGAAGTTTGCAACAATTAACATTAAGAACATTTCATACCGGAGGAACTTCGTTCTGCTGCCCCCACACGCCCTGCCACAACAGCCTCCCTTGCTGGGGCTGGGAAGGGGACAGGCCAGCATGTGTCGCTAATTCTTGTTCCACTCGCAAGGTTACGTTCACTAAGGGTCCAATCCAATACATCTTAATACTTATTAACTACGGAACACATTGAAAACTCGTAGGGACATGTGGGTTGACACTTACTGTCAACGCACATGTCCATGCACGGTAACGCGTTTCTTATGAGCACGGCAAATTGTGAGGTTAGCATTGTTTGCCGTGATTGCAATGAATGTTCGCCACATTCTGCAGAGAGACAAAACCGTCTGCAATTATTTGTTTGCACCAAAACTGTTTCACCATTTTATCAGCAACGATTTTCAGAGTGCTGCTGCAGGCCACACCCCAGTTACTGCAAGAACTCCCGCACGTTTCAGATAAATAGGCGCGCTTCTTCCATATGTATAATGATCCAGCCTTCATTAATCCTAAGAAATCCTATTTCATGCCTGGCATGCGCCGTAACAGTACCAAGGGGAATGCACGTGTACTTTGGTCTTAGAATATGATTTTGTAACGCATTGTTGTGCCTGTCCTCGAGATTTTGCGGTATGTAGAACGTGCCAGCAAGTTAAAGTGGTTAACGGACAGCTGATCCTGTTCCAGGTGGTCTAGGGTGTCGATGTGTGGCATTGGAGGCCTTTTTTTCAACGTTGCTTTGTTTACAGCCTTCAAGCGAGACCACATGCAGCACTTTGTAAGCCTTTAATCCGCCAGCACTTGATTCTCTTCAAAAGAGCCAACTGGTGTCTGCATATCGCCCTTTTTAGGGGTACTAACCTGCGAGCTGTACACAGAAAAAGTTTGATGGGGTGCATATGGCGACCAACAGGTGGTCATCCCTCCGAGTGCACCTTTTCGCTCAATAGATATAAAAACTGGTCCATAAACGGTCTCGCTTTCGCTGTTCCTGTAGCAAGGCCCGAATATAATTTTGCAAGGCTGCAGCATTCGTAAGAGCATTCGCGATGCGTGCGTTTTGCTTTTGATTTTGGCGGCCCTCGTACACCGCGATGAAGTCTGATCGATTTTCATTTCCTTGAGCCCTAATTCCAGTTCGCTTACACCTAAAGTTGCTATTGGCTAAGATGCGCATCGTTCCCTTGCTTCCCAAGGCACAGCATTGGAGCCCCTACGCGCACAAGCGCATCGGACACCTATTATTTTATACGGCTGTAGGGTGGTTCAGTGTAGAAGTGTAGAGGTCGCTTTTCATGGCCATATTATCCATTTGTAGGTACAAGTGGCAACGAAAGGCAGTATTATATATTTCTATTTAAGTTCGCATTTAGCGTCAACAGCTCTGCCGATCTTCGGGCCGTTTTTGCCATCGGCCAAGCTTAATGGCAAGTCTTACCCAGCCAATAGACACGCTGCACCTCGTTGCCGTACCATCAGACATCAGGTTCACTTTGCCACCTATAGAAAGTAGCGCCAGCAACCTCTGAAATTTCTAGTAGGCCCTAGCTTAACTGGAGACGGACCAGTAGGTGCGTATGCCATTTCTTCCTGCTTCAGCACTGCCTCGTACTGCGTGCAGGAGGCTATGGCATTTCCCTGATCTTTTTGATCATTCCGCCCCAGTCCTACCCTGACTCCCGCTCTTCCAGTTCCTCAGCGCTATTCATGTGCCTGCAGTCTCGACTTGCTTGATCTTGTTTGTTGGAATAAAGCGCATGCGAGAATCGGCATTTCTCTGAAGCCTTCTGAGTGGCTGATTCCCCGTGCGACAGCTCCCTCTTACTGCTTCCTATCGCTTACTAGGCTGGGTTTGCGTCCACCGGTCCGATCTCCATGAGCTCTATATCCCGTTCGCATTCACAGCCTCTCCGTTTTCTTTACTAGGCAGATGGGGATGGCTCGTTTTTGCTTTTTAATATGCGGTTTATCAATTATCTCGGCGAGATCCACTCCTTCACCCTAGTAACAAATTTCGCGCCCCGTTACTGACTGTTTTTTGCCAGAAGAAATTCCTGCGTAAGCCATTGATGCAGAGGTTCCCAGTCCAATTGAAGACTCCGGTTAACAGCAGTGTGATACTTCTCGATGTGGTGGTCTGTTGATGCCTTCCTTTGTTAGACAAAGGAAGCTATCTAGCAAGCCACTTGCCACTTCAGCTTCCTTAATTTTGCCGTAGGTTGTTCCCTTGCTGACCAACCTTGCACCTCATCTCAAGGGACTTTCCTAGTGCGGATGTAAAACTGCTCCGTAAAAGTGGTGTCACTGCCTAAATAATAGCTGTCTCTGTCGTGACCCTCCAAATTGCGAACAGGCCAACAGCAGCAGCAGCAACTCCTTCAGCTGGATGAGATATGGATGCGGCACTCCGTTTAGTGCGACAAGGCAACGTTGATCACCTCTGCATCGAAAGACGGACCGTCACTAATCTCCACTGTGTGGCAGAAAAGGAGGGCTGAACATTTGATGATGATGTGCGACAAGCCATCTAAAACAGTTTCTTTGGTCTTCGCACGGCGCCTTCACGTCTAGTCATCATATATATTTCCTCAGTAGCTTCGCGGTTAGGGCTTTCGGCTCCTAACCGGGAAGTCGCATATAAAACCGAAAATTCCAGAAAATATTTATAAATAATGGTATTGAAAATAATTTTAGACGTAACAACTCTTTGTAAATGCCCCTCCATGCAGGAAATCACTAACATGTTCCCTACAAAACGTACCTCACTATGTACGGCTTCTATGTATACACAAAATTAAACTCATTATTGTATTAAACACACTTTTTAAAATCATAACAAATCAGCGCTATACACGACGCCACCCGCCAATGGGGGCTGAGGTTGGTAGCACCCGTCTGCCTCCCTCAGACCTGTTGCGCCACCAAGTGTAAACTAAAACAAAGCCTTCGACCTTAGCAAGGGGCCATCGTCAGCCTCAGTGTAGCAAAAGTACTTGAGATTAGAATACCCCCAAAGTGGCTGATCTCCTTCCCAGTCTCCGCTCGGCCTGGGCACAACCATTGAAGGGCCTGAGGCTAGTGAGACAGAAGAACCGGCCTATTACCAGCAGCACAGCGTGCTGCGACTCTTGCTTGAAGGCAACCCTCCATGCAAAGAATACGTCTGGTGCATGCACTAGTACTGTTGGCAATTATTACACATATACTGGGCCTTCAGTCACCAAAGCGCATGCAAGCAGGATCCTACCAACTTGGCATAATCATCTAACAATTGCTGCTGGGAGGGGGGCACCTGTGGACGACCTGCGGAGGTTTTAGCAATCATAATAGGGCCTTTATTGGCTATTATGGATGATCGATTTTCCGTTCACAAACAGCAGTGAGTTTTCCTGTATGTGCATTTCCCACGCATCCCACAGCCCGCCAGCCCCGGCTGCCATCATCGTGATCCCTAACAACGTAGCTCCAAAAAGAACCTGCCTCTTGTGTCTGTTATTAATATTTCGTGCATTTGGGTTCTCAAATTCTTGTTTTCCACTAGTTTGCTCTATCTTTCCTCCGCTCCAGCCCGTCGTTGACGCATGGTGGTGCACGGGCCGCAGGCGCCGTTTGACTCCAATACTTGTGTTGGAACCTTACAAGCCCACTATCTGGGACTGATTTGCAATATATTTCACTTACTTGTATGACCGGCCTGTGGAGGGTGCTGCACACATCAAAGCCTATCTCCCGCTGCAGAGCGGGTTTCTCAGCGGGGTCTGCGTGGAAGCAGCTGAAACCTTTCTCGGACAAAGATGTGCTCCTTTTTAAAACACATTCATTCTGAGCGGCGCGTTCTTCTTTTAGAGACCCTACTATCTGCCCCCATAAGCTTCTGACTAATCTTGCTTGGCCAGGCTTGTCAGCGGCGGCCACTAGTTCTGGCGTAGCCAACAACCAAGGTCCCGCTGGCACTTGTATATATGGGAAAAATAGATGCAGTGAGTCTGCCATTCAGAAGGCTATCTTCTCTGCGGGTCGATCTTTCAATGCAGTGCGCACGGCGGTGCGCCGCTCAACAAAAGCTGATTAGGCGCTGGTCGGTCCGACCTCATAGGAGGCCACCAGTGACTTTTTTGGCATAAACACAATGGAAAATACACCGGCGAAAGATAGCCTTCCAGAGCTTTACCCACAATGCGTATCGCTTAGGAAGGAGCTGGATTCCCTTCTCCGGACCATATCGTCCGCGCCAACTCTGCAAGCACCAGCACATGCAGGTGGCCGATCATACGCTGGACCGTTAGGCAGGGAAGTTGCACTAAAGGGCGCAGAAACACAGTTTGGTGGCTGGGACGGGCGTGGAAACGGGGTTTCTTCGGTGGCGAAGCTGCAACGGTTCTCTGCCCTCACGCGCCAGTTTTGCATGCTTGTCCTGAGGCTGCAAGATGCGCTTGCGCTGGCGAAGTCCAATGGACTATCACGGAATATGTACTCAATATGGGAGCGACGGATTCAGGACATGGTAGCAGATGCGGAGAGCTTCAGGAGAGAAGCAGAAGGCCGCATGAATCTGGAACAGCAGCGGTTTCAGGAGGCTATGCGCGACCGAAAAGCACTACTTGGAGACGCCGACCGCAGCACAAGGTGGGGAGACATGCGCAATGCCGAACTGATGTACGCTAAAGAGAGGGATCGTTTACACGAATCTCGGACAGTGCTGGATTCGATGTTGTCTCAAGGTTGGAGCGTTGTCGGGCAGCTTGTGTCTCAGAACGCTTCACTCAAAAAAGCGCGGCGGAAGGTACTTGATATGGCTAGTAGTGCAGGCGTTGCCTCCACCTTACTGGGGGCGGTTAGCCGAAGGCAGCAAGGAGACAAATGGCTAGTGTATGGTGGAATGATTCTAACCCTCGTCTTTTTTTTCGTCGTGTACAGACTGGTTCACCACGGTAGCATCTTCGGCTTTTCCAGCGTGGCTGAAGTGGACGCGGGTACTTCTAGTGAGCTTACGCATATTGATTAGTAGTCACATATTTCAGTAATTATGTGGCCATGCAGATCCGCAGGCAGCCCAAAATCTGCAACCAAACATGCGCGCCCATCGAACGAATTTCCTGTAACGGTATCGTTTGTTTGGTGGCTCCTGGCTTTGATTTATTTTAGGCGCTGGGGCCAGGCTTACACGTAACGCGCTGCCTTCACAGCTACCCTTCGTGCACTTGTGCATGAACCTGTAAAGGATTTTCGGAAGAGCACTGAAGAACGTGCTTAGAGACAAACGTTGTATAGAATACAGGCGCATAGCGCTTGTGGGAGAGTTAGTGTGTTTAAAGGCATTTAAGGAGAGTGGACTTCGACACTGTTGCTGTCGTAGTTGCTGCACTACCTGAACTCACAGCTAGTTTCTCGTCCCTTTCGGTGTCAAGTTGTCACCAACGCAGTTTTCACACATGCAGAAATTCGAGGGTGCAGGCTTCGTTAAACTGTACAGTAATGGCGTGACAGGCGATTTGAATACTTGGGAGCACTACAGAAACACAAACGCCTCACGGGGTGGTTGGCCACCCAAGCATAGGAAATTCAGTTCATTTCTTGCAGTCATGAAATGAGGAGCCACATAGTAGTACAAGAATGCACGATGTTTAACCAGGGAGGAGGGTGCTGTGCCGTCTGAGCAGCCAAGCAAGGCATGGCTGTCTCAATTTGTTGAGTAAGTGGGCATGTGCACTTCGGGAGCCTATCATGAACAAGTTGAGATGCTGCTTTTCTTTCTCAGATAGGCAAATACTCAACGTCCTGACTGGCAGCTAGTTTCCTGTGCCGCGAAAATGCTATATTGTGACTCTGTCGTGGGAATAAAATCTGTTGCGGCCGGCAGCACTTCCGAGTTTCTGCTGTGCTCTGGCTTGGTGCTTAGACTTAAAGGATAAGAAAAACGCTGGGCGCTCTGTGCTTTGTGGCTAAGTTGAGGCCAAAGATGAGTCCCTACATAACAAAGACGTGAAGCAGCCAATAGACGCTCGTTGAGTGATCAACGGAACGGGAATGCACGGGAAACACGCAGTGGTGGCAGACACAACAGCACACGTTACCTCCTGAATGCACTTAAGGTCTGCAAAAACCGTTGGGTTGCAGTATTCTTGCCTGTCAGACGTGCCTTGGGCGCTCGTTCGCTTGCGACTCCAACACTTCTGAACAGGAGAAGATTCGGCAGTTAGAAGCTTGAAATGGTAGCGCATATGAGTTTAAAGCTGCTTACTCATTACCCTTATCACGTTTTCAGTGCTACAATGTTTTGAAGGATGCAGATGACGCTGCGGGCATCTGGCGGTCGTCAGCAGTGGTTGGCCCGTGCAGGCCGGTGACCCCACAGTTGTTAGTTGCCCAATGCGCATGCATTGTTCAGTGTTTAATTCATTTTGAAGCGCTCAAGTGCCACGGCAAATGGTTTTTTTGTCGCGCGTTGCAGCGAAATCCTCCTCATGTTTCTCAAATTGTTCATCGTAATCTCCTGTAGCCAGTTCTGCGGTTGACTGGATGGGAAAGGTTGCGTTTCCCCGTCAACGAATTTTTAAACCGGCAACTTAGCAACAAAGTGACTTTAGAAATGGTCAGAGCTTTGACAAAGAGTGTCAGCTGGCAACTTCTGGTACGAATGGCCTCCCGCTTTTGGTCCCTTGCGCTCTGCCTGGCTGTCCTTGGAGGGTACCCACCAAGCACGGCGTTACGCGATGACTTCCAGATAACTGCTTCATTTGAAGACCGTAGCAATGGCAGTAAAGTCATTCCCGTCGCCACAGAAGCTGTCGAGGCCCCTCTTCCGGAACAAGTCGACTCGCCGAGAAGATCCAGTGGCCCTATTCGCCATGCATTTGCAGGTCCTGCAAGACCCCGAGGCAGTATTGTCCACCCCGAAGACGAACAAAGCCCGCAAATAGAGATTCATCCCTCCAGGACTGTATTTGTATCACCTGAAGGGCTGCCGGTTTGGAAAAGGAACCTCCGCTCTGGCGAACCTGCAGATCTGCCGGCAAGGATGCGCGCACTATCGCAAGCTGAAAGAGGTCAACGCAACGGGAATGGCCGACCGTTACTGGGTAAGGATAGTGACAAGTGGGAAGTGGGAAACCGCTTATTATCGGAGGCCCCTTCCGCTCGGGCAGGAAAGGGGGAGTTTTTAAGGGAGGCAACCTTGAGCAGCTCGTTTGACAGCGAGCCCGAAGAACACAGCGACGCTTACCCAGATGAGGCACAGAAGCACAGAAACCCTTCGGCTGGTGAAAGTGCAGATGCGCGGATGGTCCTGGAAATGACAAACAGGGTGAAAAGCCTGAACGGCAGTATATCCATACCTTCGCCGTTGGCACACAGCTTGTTGTACAGAACGAGGGATATAGCCAATCCGCTGAACTTTGCCAACTTTCTTGCAGAAGGTCAAGAATGGCTAATTCCAGGTACAGGAAGTCTCTGGGAAGGCCTTGGACGCCACGTAGATTCACTTTTTTCTGGGCTGTTCTTGAAGACCGCCAGCATTTTACCAAACTATAAGCGCAACGTGATTATCTGCTATAAGGCGTACAAACCCTCAATGTGGATAGAAATGTTTGGCCAGAGAAACCAGTTTCTTCGGCAACTGGCTTCTCTTTTTCAAGGCACGCATCGCATGCAGTCCGTTTATCTTCGAAACCTCGGGATGGAGATATTTGAAGTGCCTCCTTTGTGGCGTGTTCGAGAATTCATCGCCACCGTGTTGAAACTGGATAACTACGTGAGCCACGTATACACCGACCAGTTGGTAAGTGACTTCGATAACGAAATTCAGGCGGCTTTGCCGGACAATTCATCTGAAGGAAACGCAGCTTCAGACCCTTCGGCTCACCGTCACGGTGATACCAACAATGCGACTGATGCTGGGGAGCATCGTAGAGCGAGCCGCTATCGGGCACCAAGCCGTCGGCTTGAGGTCATGACGAATGATCCCTTTACTTGGCAGCAATGGGCCATTGTGGATAGTGGTCCTACCAGGTGGGGAATCGAAGCCCCCAACGCATGGGAGGTTTGGACAGGTAACAGCATCACAGTAGAAACTTCAGCCATACGAGAACCGATGTGGATTTCACAGTGCTGATATCAATTGTGAGCCTTGTCTCTAGCACTCTAAAAAGCATAACATGCATTGTTTGCGTGCATGGGATGCATGTTAGGCCAGGGGCTGAAGCCGCGATTCACCGTTGCTGTTATAGACAGCGGTGTCGACTACGAGCACCCTGACTTACAGAACCAGATATGGCGGAACCCAGATGAAATCTGTGGAAATGGAATAGATGACGACTTCAATGGATTTGTAGATGACTGCATAGGCTGGGTACGCTCGATTATCTAGCATCGATGCTTCTTTCCAGTTTAGCGTCAACGCGGACAGAGACCACGTAGATCCTTGCAGTGATCCAACACCAAATCCAATTAGACTGTCGTTTACCGTTTCAAGTGTTTTGGTTCAGGATTTTGTGAAGGGTACCAACCTGCCTATGGATGACAACGGTCATGGAACGGCTTCTGCGGGAATCATTGCTGCCGAGCCAAATAACGGAATAGGTCTCACTGGGGTGTGTTGGGGCTGTGATATCTTGGTACTAAAAGCATTGAATGAGGACATAAAGGGGACCATAAGCGCATTTGCTAGATCACTGGATTATGCCATTGGAAAGGGAATTATGCTGTCGAACAACAGCTATGGGGGGAGAGGAAGTGGATTTAGAGGCCTGCAGGAGGCTGTGCAGCGGGCACGGCAGGCAGGAATGATTGTTGTCGCCGCCGCAGGGAACTATAACGGCAACAACGATAACGACAAGTGAAGCAATCCCCAGTCCACTTAAGATTGGTGCTAATTTCAGCCTTAGCAGAGCCATTTGTTGCTGGATCTTTTGTTTCAAGCAGATGCCTTCTTGCTCCAATCTAAGCTTCAATGCAGGTCTCTGTGGTGATGCTTGCGCAGGCAGCCCGTTTTCCCTGCATCGTACGACCTGGACAATGTTGTCTCCGTTGCAGCCATTAGCCGCAACGGGCAACTTGCACCATTCAGTAGCTATGGAAAGAAACAAGTTGATGTTGCTGCTCCTGGCGCCAATATTATGACGACATCGGCCAGAAGAACCTACAGATCAGTCAGCGGGACAAGCTTTGCCGTCCCTATGGTGACGGGCACCATCGCTCTCCTATGGACACGTCGTCCACAACTGAATTACCGCCAAGTCATCAACCGTCTGCTTCGGAGCGTAAAAAAAAATCCTCACCTTGAAGGTGAGTGATCAAAAGCATCTCAACTGACGTAGCCTAAGTCGCTAAAAGAAGTTTTTCCCTTTCAAATGCATTGCAAAGCTAGCATGTCTGCGCAGAATGAAACTATGAATCTAAAACGTGGCATCAACTTGAAATCAAAGGTTCTGTCACGAAGGATTCAGCTGGGTCTGAAATGAGCACCAATCTTGAGTGAAATGCACATGGCGTCACTTGTGGTCGTCTCTGTGTACTGTGCCTGTATTCTCTACCGAAACCACACTGGCAGATGCTGCTCTCTTTGTCCATGCCATTACAGGATTGATTGCTACAGGAGGCACTGTTGACGCGTGGAGCACACTAGCAAAAGAAGACATACTAGACCCGTATGCCGCCCTTCCCGTTCTTCCCATGACATGTGCTTCAGCTTCGTGCAGTCAATACGCGACCTGTTCAGATGCTCAAGGGACAGCGAAGTGTGTGTGCAATCGTGGATTCGAAGGAGACGGAAAAGTGTGCAAGGATATCGACGAATGTATTTTTAGTCCATGTGGGCCTGCATCCGTGTGCGTTAACACAGTCGGCAGCTATCAGTGCAAGTGCCGAAAAGGATTCCAGCAGACTCAGGAAGCGTGCATAGATATCGACGAATGCAGTCTCGGGTCGCAAAACTTAATTCCAAGGCCTTGTCCACTGCAAGCGCAATGCTACAACTTCAGCGGAACATTTGACTGCATCTGCCCAAGGGGAACAGCATGGAATGGTGTCTCGGGACCTGCCGCACAGTGTCTCAGAATAAGTGAGGTGTTGTAAAGCAAAACTCCATGGGAATTTTACGGAACGCAAACCACTCTCCTTGTCACTTGATATTTGCACGGTTAGCATCCATTCCTCCGGTAATCTTGGGGCGGCTTGCATTTTACGTAGTCTTGCTAACTGCCAGGTAGTAGCATGAAAGCCATGTGTGTGCAACTACTGTCACACCGCGATGGTGTTATGCTGTTATATTCTCAGACTCCCCAAATCGGGGGCCCTGCGCCCAGAATGGAGGGTGTGGAGCTAATTCTCTGTGCCAAGCTCTTTTTACTCCAGAGGCGACGCGAAAGTGCAATTGTGTTAATGGGTTCAAGCCCTTGCGATTGGGTAGCCGAGAGATCACAGCCGCCATGGCGAACTCTCAAATGAGTTCATTCGACAATACAGTGTGCATTCGTGAAGAAATATTGCCAGAAGAACAGGCCTACTATATTATAACCATGCACAGAGAACGGCTGCAGCACAGGCGAATGTCCATTTCAACGCAGACCACAGCAGGACACGGCATACCGACCAACATGCAAGACGCAACACAGTATTCCAATCGCGCTCGCAATGGGATGGTCAATCAGCAGAACCTTAACCATGTGCCTGGATCGAACATCTCTACTCCGTTTACAGCGGGGCTGTTGAAGAAACCGTGGGATTCAGGTGCAAGTGCCCCGGCTCAGGGCCTGCCAAATTCCCCCCAGGCAAGCATGCTTCATCGTGCCCCTTCCCCAATAGGACTTCATACAGCAGTTTCTAACCAGGCTCCAACTTTGGAAAAGCAACGGATGGTCCCCCTTGCAAGGGGCTCTTGCCTGCTTGGAGTGTGCTTCCGGTAGCGGATCAAGGGGACGCAGCAGCACAAAGCAACCATCGTATTAATGAACGATCGATAATGGATAAATGGCTTTTCTGCTGCCGTGTATGTTGGAGCCAAGATGAAACAGAACTGAGACCAGATGCATGTGGTAGAAAGTACCGCTGATCCGTTCAATCGATGCAGCACGACGGCAAAGTTCCCGAGGAGTGAGGAGCGTGTATACCTGTATAACTTGAGGACATCTTGAACTCTGCTCGGAGGAACAGAGCGCTAATACCATGGTGCGCTTCCTCGTAGAAGCCCTACCTTCCCTCTCCATAACACATGGTGGGTATCTACATAAGCATTAGAGTACGCCCTGTTAACTCGCCGAGTACGAAAACCTATCGCACGAATCATTGTTATGCCAAGTAGCTCTTGAGTTTTCTCGGCTCTTGCTTTTCAAGAGAAGTGAGTTATACCGCCTTTAGGCCAGTCAAGATAGCTGGTTTCCCTGTTTCGTACAACAGTAGCGCCTAGCCACTGTGACTTTTTCCAACCCGCATACCTATGTTTGGGTATGTTGTGCTCAACTTACCATGTTTCAACGCCACGATCAATTCTTTTTCGGAAAGGGGGTCTCTATAGAACTATTGCCAGTGGTGGATTGGCGTAGACTTAGACTGGCCTAGTTGCCTTCCAGTGGGGGCCGTTTGCATATTACAGACAGCCAGGTTGCCTAATCACATTCACCATATTTAGTTTCTTCCTGTAGTATGTGAAAATAGAAGGGAGTCCTCGGCGGGCTCAGCCTGCTGGCCAAGGAGGCTGGGGGCGGTACAGGCGGCGTCTCCACAGCAAGTGTGCGCGGGCACCTGCTGAGAAACAGGATATATGGTCCGTCCTCCATACCATTTGTAGCCCAGATACTTATGCATGTTGAATTTTTCAGGGATGTTAGATATGATTGTGTAAGAGGCTCTAGCGCGAACTGCCGGGAGATCCACAATTCTCGTTTTGGGGACGGAAGAGGGTCACCGTGGTACCTGTCGCCCCTGGATCTAGGCCGTTTGAAACTTGAGAGAAAGTAAAACAGTCAGTCGAACAAGGTGAAATTACAGCAGCAGGCATATGCAAGGGAAAAAACTTTGTAAAACTCCCCCCCACGGTTGAAACGCGTTTTTTTCACGAAGGGACCGGACTCATGGCATGTTAAAGCGCTCGAGTCCCGGCAGGGGCGTTGCAGCGTTGGTTTCCCCGTAGCATATCATCGACAAAACAGAATACGAGAAACTACACGTGGTTGCAGCAATACCTGCTCCAGTTTCTACAGCATTCGATGCGGAAGGATACAGGTTTCCCAGATTTGCAGACGAGTTTCTAGAAACCCCCCTGTATACAAAAGTAAAAGGAAGGTGCTCCATGTCCTCTACCTGCAAAAGCTTTTGTTCCTCTCAACAGTCTCAGGGAAGATGTCTGGGGTACGTGTGCAACGCCTAATGCGGCTTATCGACGAGTCGCGCCCGTTCCACCACGGATTGGATGGGCATGCATCCATCCGAAAGCTGGAAATGGCATACCATGAAATATGCTTGCTGGCAGAAACATCACTTATGGACCTCAACGCCGGTAAGTACTTATCACGCACCAATCGAGACAGACATCTTCGTTTCTGGTCCTGGCACGGCAACGTTAACTTCAAAATTAATGGCTGGTCTCGCCTGAGTCGTGCGGGCTTGGGCTCCCGCCTATGCAGGGTATCAACCCCTATCACAGTGTTGCAGTGAGTTCTTGTCCTCTTTACCCCACAGACATGATTCTCACCTTTTGCTTGCAAGCATGCGCCCACGGAGACGAGGAGAAAGCAACTCGCGTTTTCCAGGTTAGCTACGGGGCAAGAAAAACCCTCTAATGAGGATAATTGAGCTTTATTTTTTGGACAGTCGGGGTTCCCTAGAGCAAGCACACTTCACAGTGTACAATCCCATTCGTGTACCGCATTTGCATTATCATCAGCTCTTCGATCAAGTCGGAATCCAGTCCCCCCGCACAAAGGCATATGGGCTCCTTTTCAGGTAAGCTGGGCTTTAAATTCTGCAGTATGCATCTATGTGTTGCGTGAATGCATTTTCATGAGAACTAACCAGGACAAAGTGTACATAACCGACTACGATGATTGGGGCTGTTCGTATACTTGTCACTGTTCATAACCAAGGAAAAACAATGCGACGACCGCTTGCTCTGCAGGGCTTACCTGGAGACAAAACAAGCACAACCCACATCTGTGAAAGGGATGGTGGCTGTTGATCGACACGTGGAGGCCCTTAGTTTTGTAGAGCAAGCTCTTGCGATCGCGGATGAAGTAACGCAGTCAGTCGCGTATTGAAAATAACTGATACTAAGTTCCTCAAAATGTCCATTTGACTGGGATCGTAAAAAGGAAATTGTAACCGATATCTCCCTCTTGAATTTGCCCGCCATGGAGCTGGAAACCCTACGTGCATTGTGAACGAGGGACAAACTACCGATATATATCACGTGGGTTTTGCACAGCAATTCTTCCTTCTAAATAAACTTTCCTTTCCGAGAGCTTCTGCCGACAGAGTGGAGAATTTTACCCAACTCGCCATAAAAGTTATTCTTGTACTCCTACGGCCATTCGTAAGACCTTTTTGGGCTCGCAACTTTTGCAACAGCTTGGAAAGGATCTTGCCTTTACTGCAGTAGGTGACTAGTTACTCCCTGGCAGGCAACGAGTAACGATAGCAGATCAACGTACCAGGCAAACAAAGAATGTATACGGCAGCCTGCTTCGCTAGTTCGTTCTGGTGCTGTGGGAATGTTGCAGACATCAAGAGGGGCGTGCCCCATCGAAAGGTGTAGGAAGAGCTGCAAAAGGTTCCCAGGCCACCGCCCCGCCTGCACATGGAAGCCAAGCCCAAGCAATCGCTTGCAGAGCAACTAATACAGCTGGACTCAGACTAGCCGTATCGTTTCTTGTCCATGCTGCTTTTTGCTTTGAAGATGGAGGCAGGCGCCCAAAAGCTCAAAAGGTCAAGCGAAGAGGCATACTGCTGCAGTCTGTAACTGGATAGTCAAGCAGTAGCAATGCATACTACATCTGGGCTACCTCCTTATGAGTGCCTTCACTTTCGGAATTCTTCTAGCAGCATGATGGGAGAATGACGGAAGTTGCGATGTGCGCTTCAGGCCATTGAAGATGCGATGCAACTATGTGTTGAAGCAGAGACTGCCCACGGGCACGCACCACAGTGGCATAAGCACCACTATATTCTGCAACGCAAGCTAGCCATGTAAGGCATAGACCTCAAGTGCTTTTTGTCAATTAGTTTGTATACCAGTTGACGAGGATTAGGGAGCTTACTAAATCCTGCTGCAGCATGCTTCGACAAAATGACGGGGGGAACCAGGCACAGATCATGTTTTTGCTATTTTCAAGGATTCGTGGTAATCTGGGGGGAAGGCAAGATGCTAGTGGACCAATATCAACGAAGGTGGAATTTCCGTACTGGGCAGGCACTGTGGAAACGGCAATCTTAATAGGCCGGCACGCTGTGAAAACAGCGCAAGCCGTTGGATCTGCCGGACCGCAGAAGGAGAATGCAGCAGGCCTTAAGGGGGAGCCTGCATGTAGTGAGCTTTTGAAGGCGTGGGCAATTTTGGATCCCCAGTTGCCACAAGTTGTTCGGAGCGCATTTATTAGCAGGGGAACTCCAGAAGAGGTGGATGACCAGCTTTACAATTTACAAAAATCGGTCGAGCCTCCTCGAAATGTTGAGGAGAACGAGCACTTTGCAGGTTATTTGGTGGTAAAGGCAGCTCTGGCACAAAGATGTTTCCCTCTGGCTAGAGTAATGACAAAGACGCTGGGACGGTAAGGCTGTTCAATGTGGCCACTGGTTCAGTAAGCAGATCTTGTCCACAACAGATGGTTGGGCCGAATTTTTGTGCAAATTTTGGAATGGGCATGCGTGCTTGACTGAAATGCGCCTATTCTAGGTGGCAAGCTGGAACTACGAACGCCGTTGTGCTACAAAGAGTGTTGGAGACTGAGACAGAGTTGCGTCTGCATGAATTTCTCCGTGAGCTCCGCCATCAGGAGGGTACAAGCTTTTCCCCTCCCACTGGCTTTTCTCTGCTCTCTGCCTCAGCTCGCGAACCATGCCCTATGCGGGATCTCCGAGTGCAGGCGGTCCGCCGCCTGGACGAATGCCTTACTGCTATGGCTCATGTTAGTGAGAATGGAGATTTGGTAGAAATATGCGCTGCTACGATGTGGAATATCGCGAGGCCGTGCTTAGGTCCCGAAATTCGACGGCACATCTATAGAAGCATGCAAAAGGTAGGCACAGAAGACCGGAACGAAGCAATGGGGTTCACCGTTTTACAATATGAGGTGTATTGTAGGGATGCTTCTAATGTGCTGTACGTATTTCTGCACAGGCCAGTAATGCCCTGGACCGCTGCCAGTCAAGCCAAATGTCACTACGGTTGCACCTTTTTCATCAACTGGCGCAATGCGAGGTTGAAGAGGAGTTGTTCAAAGCAGCGCAGACAACCATTAACAGGGCGCTTAAAATCGAATGCTGTTGTTGTCCTGTTGCCTACCACAAAAACGAGTTTGCACCTACCAGCCAACCTGCAACTAGTGCTTCAGATAACCCAGTATTGGCGACTAGTTGTGCTGTGGAAAGTGAACCAAGCCCGGCACAGCTTGCGGATTCGCGATCGCTAAGTTTATCATTAGAACGAATGGCGCAAGCAGTCGGGCAAATAACTGTGGCAGTGGAAAACGCCAATCCGGTGGATCAGATCCAGAATATTGCGTTTCGTGGTGGACACGACCAATCAATTTCCCAGATAATTCATATCGCTGAAGACCTTCGCAAAAGAGCATTCCATATGTTGGCCGATGATGAAAGCAAACTCAGCAGCCGCCAGCTACGAGTAGAGTCTCATGGCACAAGCAAGCGAGCAGTTGTTTCACCACAGCAAGCCAGGACTTCAGTTTATCGGAAACCAGTGTTGTCCCTGAGAGGGGAAACCATGGTTAAGAAGATTATAGCATCGTACGGTCACTTAGTCAGCCGTGCGCGGGAACTCGGGGATGATCGAGCCATAGCGAGAGCTGCAACTGCGGTCCTTTCTATGGTCCATGGAACTGAGAAGTGTTTAGATCCATCAGCTTTCAACTTCGACCAACACGAGACGATGCCTCCAGTTGAATTACGCGTACGGCTAAGGCCGCCGTTCGAAACTGAGATAGCCGTGCATGTCATTGAGGCTGCATACGCACTGGTACGTCTCTTCCGCAGACAACGGTGCACCAGAACAGAGGCTTGCCTTCTGGAGTCTTTCATTGCAGCCACTGGTTTTTCGCTCTTCTGTAGGCGCAATGCTGCAGCAAATTGAAGACCTCTGGCTGCTGCGGCAGTGCCGAAGTTAGTCCCGTGGGGCCAGCCTTTGAAGACAGTGATCTTCTTCAAGAAGAGCAGCCTTTGCTTTCCAAGGAAAATGGAAGTGGTTCAACTGTGAGGCCTGGCGAGTCTGCACTTTCAGAGGAGCAACGACTATTCAACCTGCTATTGTTCGGGGCCAGGCTGAGGTATGCACCAAGCCATGCTTAACGCGTCAGTTCAAACAGGCAGGCACCGCCAAGTGAAAGCAGGCTTTGGGAGGGTCTTCAAGGGACAATTAAAGGGTGAATGCTGCCAGTTCACATAAAATGACCTTGATGCCCTGGCTGTACCGTGGTCGTTGATGCAAAATGTCGATGTGTTGCACGCAGCGATGCATTTGGACAAGCGTGGCTCGTCTTCAATGCGGCAGTTCACACATGGAATATATACAGGAGTTTACTTTTTAACAGTCCAATAAAAGTGCCGGAGATAAGCCGACTGATGCCAGTTTTGAAGGAACTTTTCCAGCGGCTTTTGGACCAGCCGCCTAACACCTGCGACGCCGTCATGCATACTTTCACGGAATTTTGTTCCCGTTCCGCCCTTGTAAGAACATTTCAGTTTTCCCGCTACCTCCCAACCCTTGGAGGGGGGCACATCTTTTAAGCTGTTCTTTGGTGTGGTGCGTTGGTGGCCAAATGCCAGGCACTTCAGGACTTTGGATTGGTTCAAGAGTTCTGCTCAAAGGCTCCACTCTGGCACATTTCGAGCAGGCGCAAGCTTTTCGGTGCGTTGCTTCAAGACGTCATGCTTCAGGAAGTACCACAGCCGGTTCTTTCGCGGCTATTAAAGACGCCTTCCACTGCAACGCAAGAGACTGCTGGGGCAGACAAAGCATCGAAGGCAAAACAGGCAAAGGGGCAGGCTTCAGGAGTGAATGAAACTGCATCAATGCTCAAGCTGACTCCAGATATTTCGGTGCTTCTCCAAATCGAGGTACAAAGTAGATTATGCCCTTTAGGAAAATCCAGCTTTTGTCAGCTTATGGATGAACCGGCCAACACGCCGTCTTGGATGAGCGTCGATTGTTCGCCGCAGCGGGAAGTTGCTAGTTGCACGGTGCACTCCTATTATGTGCTGTTGGTAACAATTCAGAAGGCGATATTGGAAAAAGAAACATCAACGAGGGAGCACCTACTATTGCAGTGCGGAGACTTGCTGTGGTCAGCCACCACTGCCATGGCTACACCCACTTCTGCTGAGCTAGTGGGATCTGTTGAATTACTGAAGACGGAACTATGGACTCGCCTTGCCGCTGCAGCGCTCTCTGTAAATTTCACAACAGTACAAGGACTATCAGTAGCTTACGCCTTCCAAGCGCTTGGGGAAAAGTGCTGTGCAGTGCCGTATAAAATCCCTTCCGACTTGAATTACCAGCTGCAACTGTGGAGGGGCGTGGCGCATGTTCTGGCCGGATTATCGATTCTCTCTGCAGACTTTACAATGTGAGAAACAGCAGCAGCGGATCACTTAGGCATTTAAGACGTTAAAAAGCAGCACATAAATCAGCCAATCACATTAAGGAAGAGTCGGGATGTTTGCGTTGCTAGGACCGGAAATATGTGGGCAATACGCCACCTACTGCAAGCCTGTGAATATGGGAAGGAAGCTAATTGTGTGCCAATGCTTCTTTTTGCTGCAAAGGCGCTGTGGAATGCGGCCGCCCCAGTAATGGGCGATGAGAATAACGGCGAACAGGCGTATTTAGCAGTAAAGGCATCTCTGTACACGATCCCCACCAGCTACCGTCCTGCTGCAACAACCCTGATAACTCGCATGTGTATGGGACTCCTGTGGTCTCTGCCTTACGGCCGGAAGTGGGATGAACTATTCCGGACAGCCGAAGCTGCAATGCTGCTGGTGCCCAAAGTGCTGCACACTCCTCTAATGAAACTGCAGATCCTCGCTCTGACGCGTACAGAGACGCCCAATTTGTTCCCCACAGTATGCAGCCTCGCCAAAAGCGAACCTTCGAGCGAGGCTGATTTGTTGCTGTGTTTTGCTCGGCTTGCTCAAAAAACTCCCGGCGTTACATCCATGGCAATGGAAGCGTATGAGGGGGCTCTCACATTATTTGAAGTGGACAAGGATCCCCATGGGATTCTTGTTCACTTGGAAGTGGCAGAGTGGCTCCTTAGCATGCGACGCTCCTGGGCGAAGGCCAGTTCACACATTCGTGCTGCGTTGGAACTGCTAAAGAAAGTTGAGTGCCAACACGAAGTAAGCGCCGAATGTGAAACTAAAATGAGTCTCGCACTCACCGTTGCTGCGTGTGTCGCTGCCTTTGCACCCCCTTCAGTGCGCATCTCTCAACTGTGTTTGAGGCCTGTGCAGTGTCGGCTACCACGGGACTACGCACGGGCGGACAGTGACGCCCAACCGGATTCAGGGACGAGCTCAACGGGGTTCATAACTCTTAGTGACACTGTAATTAGACTTGACCATTTACTTCTACTGCAAGCGCAGGCGCTCAAGCTCTTTTATTCTCCAGATACATCAGAGACTGCAGAAGCAATGAAGCAAATTGTCAGTCTATCTTCCCAAATGCTTGAGGCACCTGCGCAAGGCCAGGCAGAAAGCGCAAGCGAGCAAGATAGGGTAACTAGGGAGGAGGAGACCGATGGCGCCGAATCTTCTGGAGAACACACAGAGGTGGGTTCCTGCCCAAGTACCTCTGACGCTCCCTAGTCAAAGTGCCTCTCCTTCATCGCACCACTGCCAAGACCCTGTATAACACATATCAACGCTACGCGCACTTCATCAATGGGAGAATAAGTCGCGCCACTATACGCGCTTCCTCGAGTGGACCAAGCTTTCATGTACATGTGGGCCTGCTCCATTGCAGCGATTCACTCGGCGATTTGATCCTTGGGCGTCAGCCAGTCTATATGACCCGATTCGCCTCGCACGTTTCAGCCAAAGAGGCAGCTCGTCAGTTGCTGCAGAAGGAGCGTCGCTGTATAACCAGAAAATGAGAAGCTCTCGGGATAAGGGAGGCCTGGGTTCTCTTCTGAAATCTAGAGCCTACAAGAATGCTGGGATCCGGGATATATTGCTCTGGTCCACCAGCCTCACTCTAGCATTCCGCCTGTTAAATAAGATAGAGGCCCACCTATTTGAGCTCGGATTGGAAACCTGGTCCCTGCGACTCACGCGGTTACGTGCAAAGGTTACTGAGGCATTCCTACTCCTTTCGTTACAGTCAAATATCTCTAACTCTATTTTTAGTGAGTCCGGTGGCATGCATCCAGCTCTGTCGCTCCTCGAGGCATCGTTCAACATACAAGTCTTCAGGGGAGCCGTGGCGTGCCGCTTTTTAGATGAAGCGCAGAAATTGCAACCGTTTTTCTCTCCGTCAGCCCTTCGTGCGTGGATAGCGTCCCTTGGCCCAGCAACTGAAGCAGGTGAAGGCTTCCCAACAGCTATGGGGCGACAAGCCTGTTGCTTATCCGTCGTGACTCTTCATCGTGCGTGCTGCCTTATTTCTATTGGGGAGCTGCTGGTGACCTTAGGAGAGCAGTGCTTGCTGATAGGGGAAGTCGGCATTAGCTCCCTGTTGGGCTGTGCAGCCTCAATTTACTTGCCGGCTCCGCAGATTTTGAAAGATTGCAATCCCAACCTATATGCCCGACAGATAGCCATGCTGGCGACATCCCGTTTCCGCCAGGGCGATGTTGATGGCTCGCTACAGCTGCTCGACACGGTTATAAATTGGACGAACTTCCCCCAACTTGAGCTTTCAGTTGGCCTTGATGTTGCTGAAGCGCTGTGGGTAGGTCCTGCGTCGTTCAAAAGCGGCACTTAGAAAGGTACTCAATCCAGGGTGAACACATAGCTAACCTTGTGACCACGAGACGAACTACACACTTCAACGCCTTCAATAATTTTCAGGAGTCCGGCATTGTTATTTGGTGCTTTAAGTTGGGCATAATTCCACTTTGTGCTTTTGCACAGAAAATACATGCTGCCAGAGGAACCGTGTCAAAGGCCACCCCTGTGATGAAGCAGATTGATGCGACTCTGAGCGAGCTTGCCTCCGCCACAGCTACTTCCACAAATTTTGAGAAAAGCGGCACCACCATATCCCGTGGTTCGTCTGCACCATCCGGACCTCAACAAACACCTATCTCCACCACGACTCGCATCGAAAAGGGCGTCAAAGCAAGTACCTTCTCACATCGATTTCAGCAATCTCGACTTGGCAGAGGAGCTGCCACAGCGGAGGTACCTCAATGGCCGTTAAGTCTCACAGTGTGGAGGCACCGCCTTAAGGGGTTAGAGGCGGACCATTTCTTTTCACTGCACTGCCTTGGTTGGACTGCAGAAGGAGGCAGCCTGCACATTCATTGGAAGCGGACTTTCCTTGAGGCAGTGAATCTGCTGTCTAGTTTGCTCGACCGCACTGAAGAGCTCGGTGTTCCGCTGAAGCCCCTGAGAGTTTGTGCGTTTAACTGCCTCCGTGGAGCTCGTTTCCTCATGGCAGCCATGCGATTTCTTTGGACAGATGAGAGAAACTTTACAGCGTATCACTGGGAAAGGCGCGAAAGCCCCCTTACTGTCTCCCCGAATCCAAGGGATTCGCCGCTGGTGACTCCAGCTGACCTGCAGGAGTGCTGTGAGGCGCTTCACAGAGTTCTCGCCGTAAGACGCTTCAGATACCTTGAAAGAACCTGTTTGGCTGCTTTCTATGTAGTTCGGAGTTCATGCATTTGACATTTCAGCGAGGTCAGCGCTTTAGACGCCATTGCTTCCGGCGAATGCGTGTCGCAGGGACTTGATCTGGAGGCAAAAGCCATTCTGGATTTTGTTGCTTACGGCGACAAGCACTGCCTCACTCACCAGTCTGCCTTAGCTTGGGCTGATATGATTGCTCTAGCTAGCGCGCAATTGCTTTGCTTCCGTCATCAGCTTCAGCTAGTGACCCTGGAATTTTGGAGAGCGGACATCCATCAAGTTCTTGACGGATCTCAAAGAGAATACACAGGATCTCGACGCATCGGTCCCTCCTCGGGAGCTGCGAACTGCAGCCACGCAAAAGCTCCCGGAGGTGAAAGGCGCCGTGCGCTGCAACAGTGGCTGTATGAGAGCCAGTACGAAGACGCGCTGTCCTCTTTGCAGATGAAATCTCAGCAGCAGTGCCTGGAGCACGCTGTCCAGGAACTTGAAGGCATGCGAACCGTTGGCCTCTGCCGACGCCAGACTGAACAGAAATCGAACTGCAGCGAAATTTGGGGCAAGTCCCTTCTTGACGCTCAGTGGGCATGCCAGTGCGCAATGCTGAGGCATCATCAGTTGCTTTTACAAGCACGCCAACGAATAATTGCACAGGGGAGAGAACTTCACGACGTAAGGAAACGCCATGACCACCACTGCTCCGTGTGCATGCTTTCAGCTTGTCTGCGCGGCCCAACGCGCACACGCGAGTATAGTTTCGGTGCACCTACATACTCACCACAGGGTTTCCAACCTGTCAACATGTATGCAGCTGTGCCCCTGGATAGAGGATGAGACAGAGCCGCATGAGAGCCGGGAGCTCTGGATAGAAGATATCCGAAGCGCTGTTGCTCTAGTATGCCGACACAAAGGGAGCCGTCGGCATAGCATGCGGCTGTGCCGTTTAAAAAACACTGTAAAAGCGTATGAGTATGGCTTCCATGAACCCCTCTGGTGCGAATTTCGGCGCATACATAATCAACCGGCATTATCGTCTTTCTTGGCTCAGGCGGACAAGACCCCAAAAGGACAACAGCGATCGTTGAACTATCTGGCCTCTGCACTGGGACGGGATCCTCGGGAGGGTCGCTATTATTGTATTGCCTCGCCCGAGCTAGAGCAAACCTTCCTATCCTGTGTTATCAGTGGCCATCTCACTGAGGCCACTTTCCTTGGAGAGGAGCTGATCGCCAACATTCTCGGAAACGGAAATTTAGAACAGCTGGATAAAGGCTTCGCCACCATCGCCACTTTGCAGGCAACCCAAGTTGCTCAGGCTTCAAAACTGCTGCAGCTGCAGTTTACAAATCCACATATGGCTGAAAGCGTTGTCACACAGGAGCTACGAATTTTGGAGGAGTCCTGGAGAGAAGCAGGGGCTGTACCTCAAACCCAAGTCATCAGAAGGTAGGTTTGCAGCTAGGCAAGTGCTCCCATCGCCTTACAGCAGGTCTGTTATCAAGATATCAGGGAGATGAAAGGCTCATCGGAATATTTTCTTTGGAGAAAGATACAAGCAAAGCGATACAGAGCCTGGGTAAGCACGCGGATCAATGCGTGCTGACTCGCCTTCTCATTGTGCTACAGGATGCTGGATACCCGGCCCGGCTTCATGCAGATGGCAAACCTGGCCGATTTGACGCCTTCAGCAATTCTAAATTCTTGCCTACCGCGCAATTGTTGCGTAGCATGCCTCCATTGCTCAAGGGGATTTGTCTTTTTTGCTGTGGCTTGCCCATCCACGCAATCAGATGGATCTGTGTCCGCATGGCGCTTCTTTCTGCAGCGACGGGCACTCCCAGAGTGTTTGTTGCTCAAAGGCGAAAGTCCTCCTATATCCCAGGATCCACTAGGAAACAAAGATATCCCCAAGCCTTCGTCTGCATCGTCGTTGATGTATTCTGACCAGGTCTATGCTGTGCTGGAAGACCTTTTCGAAGCACTGGCAGCACAGATGCTATACTGGTCGTTAGCAACGATGCTAAATCAAGGGCAATCTGCTACATTTGGCGAAACAAGGAGCCACTTGTTACTGTTGCCTGATATCCGGTTGTCGCATTTCCCTTTTGAGCGCATGCCGACCTTGAAGAGGCTCTTTGGTCACCGCATTACTAGGGATTTCAGCCTGCACATGTTCGCCCGCCGTATGCAACATCATGACGCAGTCCCAGCTGCTTCACAGCCTAGAAAAACAGTAGCCGAAATGCATACTGGTTTTGCTCGAGAGTCACTGGTACTGTTGCCAGAATCTACAGCGTATCCGAACCTCCAAAACCTTGGGGATAGTGAACACCAGCCTGGAACGGAAGAAGCTCAGTCGGATATGCCGTTAGCTGAAGACGAATACCCAACATCTACAGATTTCGAAAAACCCCAAGCATCCCTACCTAAAACGGTTATTTCACCTCTCCTTACCTCCCTTAGCTGTTCTGGCCGTGATTGGCGCCTAACTGTCCTTGCTGAGTTAGCAGCATCCAAAAGGTCTGCATCGTCGGATGCAAGCCCTGCCGTTCCACCGTCCAACAGCTTTGTTCCCGAACTGCTCTGCTCTAAATCACCCCAGGTTGCCTGGGTTCCGTCGCTTGATCAACTGGTACTAAGTTGTGAAGATATCAATTATGTGCTTGCTGGGATGAACTTGACGCATATTTCTCTGCTTGGCCTGGTACCGATGAGACGAGAACGCACACAATTCGAAAGCGTGGCACACGCAGGCCGCTTCTCAGACTCTTTCCTTTACTGCCAAGGGCAAAAAGTACTCGGACTTTCCAAGGGAACCGAAACTATTCTTATGCTCAGCATTAGAGGTGAGAACAGGCGGCCGCTGATGTGCTTAGGACTCAGGCGACCTGGCGAAAAAAGTTTAGCCTGCAAGACATTCTCTGCATGCGGCTATGCGGCTAACTTTTGTACTTGTACATATACGCTTGCGCTTCTTCATCTCGCTAGGTGTGGGGACAGTTGCTGCTGTAGACGAAGTCCTCACTGATCAACAGAAAGTTGAGCTAGCCAAGAGGTTTTTAGCTGAGGTGGCCGGTGCCCAGACGCAAGTTTGTTCGGCAGTGTAAGTTGAACAAAACGCATAGGTCTTCTCACGGCATCACCACCTAGTTGATTGATGCAAACATAAGGCAAATTTATCTCTCGGCCTGATACAGGCTTGTTGCTATGGGGATCGAAAACAGCTTGTTATTCTGGGGGAAGCTCATTGTCCGATAGCACGTCTGCCTGCGCTGTGCAGAGAGTCACTCAACAGTTCATCTGTAGAAGGGGGACGGGGACGCTTATCCACAAAACGGCACCAGCAACACAAAGTAGAGCAAGGGTTGCATGAACATTTCGCCTCACCGGAGCTTCGCGATTACACGCTCGAATCCGAAGACTCAGAAAAGGAAGGCCTGGCCAGAGGGATGCGTATCTATGGACTTCCGTGGATTGGTCGGTTAGCAACCCCCAAAAATGCTTCAAAGGCGGAGCTTCTCAAGGCTCCCTCACAACGGGGTCGAAAATAATTCACGGTCTTCCTGTCAGGCAGATTTATGCCTGGGCCTAAAACTGTCAGCTTTGTAAAGTGATGATCCAGCTTTCAAACATGGAACCGTCTGCTAGCTCATTTTTTAGGAAATCTTCAACCATGTTGAATGGCAGCGTTGCCTTGCCCTGGGTTGTCTTTCCCTTAAATTTTGACTCGCACAGCAACGACATTGCTGTCAAAGTGTCCATGAAACTGCGTGCGCTGGCGCTTTTGCCGTGTACAGTAAGTGACCAGCACCGAGCTACATATTGTGGCAATATGTGGGGCTTTTAAGCAAAATAATTCAATTGCTTAAGCCCGTGGGGCAAAACCAATCCGAGGATTCTCTCAATGCAATGGGCCCGGGACTGTCAAACTAGGCCCTTCCTGTACAGTGGTAATTCGTTGAAGA
Source organism: Eimeria brunetti (assembly GCA_000499725.1). NCBI lineage: Eukaryota > Apicomplexa > Conoidasida > Eucoccidiorida > Eimeriidae > Eimeria > Eimeria brunetti. The sequence continues at coordinate 99,513 of HG710743.1, forward strand.
GGATTCAACCCTTCGACAGGGGTTCCATACAGACTTTACCCTTCAGAAGGCTAGACCTCTCACTGCCTCCCACAGCACAAGGGGGATAAGTGACCCTCTTGGCGGGACGAGGGAATGACTTGTTACCATGCTCGCCTCTAGAGCAGGCCATCTTTCCGCAAGGCGCAGCGGAAAAGAGCCTGTTAGAAAACTCCTTTCATTTGGCTGCAGGATATGGGCGAAGTCTTGGTTACTGTCTCTGAACGGTAATATCTTGAGGCGCAATATATGTTCTGTTATGATACGTACTGTCATGATTCGGCAGGACGTGATGACAGATTTCCCTCCCAATGAAGAGCTTGAAAATCAGTGTGGGGGGCCACCGCACCAACCAACAGGTAATGCTGAGAGCACCGTGAGCGTTAATTAGAATTTTTGACATGCATGTAAGCGGCTCCAAGAGTATCCAAAATGCTTTCAAAGCATTCGCACATGGCTGACTACGCTATCTCCCCCCTTTTGGTGCTTGCCGTTGCGATTTTTGAGAACTCTACACATGGTTGTGCCGAGGCAAAACGTGTCGAACAGTATACAATGTGTTTTTAGGAGAGAATAGCGCAAGTACTAAATTTCCTTACCTCCCATCAAAATTACATCGAATGGCAAAGGTGAATGTACAGTTCGACGATAAAACATCCACTGCCAAAGCCCACGCAACAATGCTTGGCTTTTTTTTTCAGTAGCAGGTTCAGCTGTTAAATAACCGAGTTTCACTTCGAGATAAGTCCCGAATAACTCATTCAGTAAGTAGAGGGGCTTACCCCCCCGCGTTCGAGAGACTGTTTTGCTGGTTTGTGGCGGCAGTTTCTCCAGCTGGACGTCGTCCGCCTCGAATGACTGGCTCTCTGAATTTCCATATTCTACTGAGTAGTTCTACTGCACAAAAGAGAAAATGTAGCAATAAAGGAGATGGGGCGGCGAGCACCAATGCAGCCGACGAGCAGCCGCGCTTTGGATCACCACGTTCATCTTTGCTGCTGCACATCCCCACCACTTACATCTTACAAATGAGTGACAAATATTAAACAAAGCTATTTAACAGTTTCATTTTCACTATAGAATATTATGGGTGCTCATTAGGCCGCAAGGTGATGTACGGGAGGACACCCCGCAAGCCCACCACAGCACGGCAGCTTTCACCGGTTTCTGCGCGTAGCTCAAAGGTGCCCCTTTACTTTTGCATGCATTACTAGCTATGTTTGATTGCATGTTTGCTCTAGCTTTACGGGAGAGAATGACAAGTATGGGCTTCTCCGGCTAATAGACCGTTATGGGGGGGCCCCTTACCAGGGCCCCCAACGGTGCTAGTCTTCTGAATTATCGGATTTACCGCTGAAGAGTGCTTCTGCAGAGATGGTGTAGCTGGCTCTGGCATCTCAGTACGGGGAACGAGGGACTAGATCCAGTTCGAAATGCGGGGGCTCGCCATGTCCCGCACTCGTCCAGGCCTACTGGAACACCTGCAACGGGGGAAAACAAAGAAGCATATGATGCTCCTTCTCGTGGTTCTCGTGGACTTCTGCACCAAGGTCTCAGCATCCACCTTCCACTGTTTCTCTCCTCCGACTAATATTGACCCTGCATTCACCTCGTCTGCCGGTGGTGCTGCGCCTTGGCCCGTCTTCAAAACTGCATTTCTGGTGCACACCAGCAGGAGCAAAAACCCAGGCACAGCAAGCATCCCATGGACGTCTCTGCAGGTTCAGCGTACCTGCCGTGGGCAAATGGATAGGCAAGCAGCCCTTCGTAATGCGCGCATCGAAGGGCTCAACAAAGCCTATCGCATTCCGTGGATAAATCTTGAAGGAAGCACTCACAAAGAAAAACACTCCACATTAAAATGTCCCCTGACAATCCTGAGCAATTATTCTGACGACGTAGCCAACTACGGAGGCCCCCTGACTCTGGTCATGAGGGCACACATCAACCGATCCCATAGCAGATTGGGGAGGCCGCGGTCTCACAGAAAAGCCCTCTTACGGAACCTTGCTACCCAGGCAAGTCTCGATATCCCCATGTTCCTTGCGCGTATGAGCCCTTCCTTGTATGGAAGGTATTTTCTTGGTGCTCAACCGCTTTCCCTGCCTGGCAGGTGACGTCTAGCAGCCGTACATTGGGAGTGCAGCAACGATGTACGTGATCTTTAGCCTATTTGTCGTGATTGAAGATCCCTTCATCTTGCGTGCAGTTAATACGGCATGGCAGCATCATAACGACTGCCGCCAAAGGCAAGGAGCTCCGTCGTGTGATTGATTCAAAAATCGTTCTGGCGAAAAAGGGGGGGCTTCACAATTACCGGCAAGCCCTCGGTTTTTTTTACGACAAGAAGCTTACGAGGAGTCTGTTTCAACAAGTAAGTAGAAAGTACGCGGTAGCTGTTAAGTTGACAATCAGGCACACTTCCTGATGCTGCGGAACTCCGTGCACTTGAAATTTCCGTAGCTTTGGAATTCGCAGGTGCAGCATATACTGTAAAATGTCAATTTGAACTGGCAGATCGACCCTATGGTGGCGACGTAGAAATACCGCAACTTCGTTCTTTTCTGTCGAGCCAAAGTCTCCGTCTGCGGGTTGTGTGTGGTACGAAGGCCCCGACGCGGTTCGCGCGAAGAAACAACGGGTTCTGCAGGTGCACCCGATTGCCATTTCCCCGTTTAGGTGATGCGGCCAAGATATGCAGAGTCGAACTTCTTGACTAGCTACTCCTCAACCGCTTGCCAAATTCTTACGCATTTTTCAGAACGGAACTAGATATCGGATGCTAATGTGGAGAAGCTGTGGGCGATACCGTCTTACACTACTGGGAACCACTTTGATGCATTAGTCATACAAGCTGTGGAGTTTCCACAGTGGTAGTTTTGTCGAGTTGGAGTCGCATGACCACTTTCGCATGCTGGCACTCCAAGAGGCTTCCCGGTAACTGTTTCATTTGGGTTGCCGATCAATTCTTAAGCTTGAGACGCCATTTTGTGGAGCTGGTGGTTGCAGAGCCGCCACTCTTCCTGTTGGTGGTTGGGCTCCCTGCGGTGACATCCAGTATCGCTGCTGTCCGTGGAGATGCCTGGGGATGGGGAAGTGCATTTAAAGTCGGGGAAATGAACCCCAAGCTTATGGGGCTGCACGGCCCACCCCCGGCGGCCTGCCGCCGGTTCGGTTTTGCGGTGGCCCATGGTATCAACGTCACGTTTTAAGGAAATTTTTCGATTTGGCCCTTGTTGGTATTTGATTTTGAAGCTTGTTACACGGAGTTTAACGATACACACTTCGCTTCTTGCAAACGACTATATGCGCCCGTCGTCGGCGGCACCCAGTTGCTGCGAGCAGCAAGAGCTGCATGTTGCTTCTTGGCAAAAGGAATTGCTACACTTCCGATTAGACGAATTTTAAACTTGGCAGTGAATTCTTACTAACTTCCTTATTTGCGAAGTTTCATTGACTGGGCGTTGCGGCCTGGCGTCTGCGACTGGTTCTCGGCGGTCTCTAATCAGCACCGATCGGTGGCCATGATTCCGCGTGTTCTTGCCCCAGCAGAATCGCAGCCCTCTGTGTTCCATTGAATCGCCTTTTAATTTGCTGGCTAATCATATTTTCGTTCTTCCCTCTGTGAACTGTTGTCGAATTGTTCATATTTGGTTTCCCGGGGTCAACAGGGTCAACCCATGGTTCCTGCCCCAGCCCTGCCACAGCAAGCTGAAAGCCATACTTGTTGAAGCAAACTAGGACGGAGTTATCAGTAGCGAACACACAGAGGACTAAGTGGAGAGCGTGCAAATGGCGGTCCTGCCGGAGCTAAAGTCGGATCGGCTGCGCATGCAGCTGAGCACTGTCGGCGAAAGGTTTGCAGGCTTCAAGACATCTATTGCAGATGACTCGCGCAAGAGGAAACAAGTAGATGAACAGAGATATCAGGCAAGTCTTTGCTTGCTAGGATTACGCTGGCGTGTTCATACTGAGCAACAATAGAGTGCACGCGCGCAGAGATGCGTTCCGCATGGTGCTCTTCATAGGGCTCGTTCCGCCATTTTTTGCCGTTTCCACCAACAGGAAATCAAGGACTCAATACTAGCTGTGGAAAAAACCCTTAATCAGGAGATAAAGAGGAGAGTCGATGCTAACAAGACACTTCAACAGATATCTGAGCAAATGGCGAATGAAATGCTTGACAGGCTACAACTGCGGATTGTAAAGTACATAGAGAGCCTTACGGTAGGCTCCTTACATTCCTCAAGTTTCCTAATCGTACTCTACACATGCATACATCGCCCGAATGCCCTTAGATGTGCTTCCGCACAGTTCATCTCAGGGAGCACCTAATCGGCGGCACTTGCAGAAACCTGCAACCCCCGAATTCCCTTAGATATGCTTCAACGCACACCCTGGATACTCTCATGCATTTTTTCTTATCCGGCCTTACATCAGGGGTGCTCATGCGTACGCACTCAGGTATCAATGGACATGCTGATAACACGCTGCGAGAGTCTGGAAAAGGGGTTAGCACAAATGAAGGGAGATCTACCCAGCAAGCTTGCGGTGGGGCACAGCACCATGCTGACGCAATACCCTTTTGTATGCACTCTTTCTTATACACGTGGTTGCAAGTGCTGTCTCCCATGGTTGCAAGCGCTGTCTCCCATGGATGGACTGCTGTATCCTGAAGTGCCTTCCTGTGCATTTGTTGGCTGCAGCAAGACTTCGCAGCCCTCCAGCGTGAAGCAAATGCCCTTCGTCAGGCATTTGCAGCTGAGACAAAGAATAAGAACGAATGTGAAAGTCTTGCATGCAAAAAGCTGGGGGAGCTCCAGCTTCTCGTAGACTCCAAGTTTGAGGCTGAGATCGCAGTTAGACAGGAACAGCTTAATCTCATAAAGAGAGAAGTTGAGAGGCTCGTCAAGTAAGTACATGCTTTTCAGCTCAAGCAAGCTATCTTCCTGCACGGGATTGTCGTGGTCCTTCGTTTATGAATGAATGGGGACGACAGTTCTTGGTGAATAACTTTCATAGGCGAGCGCCCAACCCATGCACAACTCCAGTGACAAGTACAGTGTGAAGGGCCTTGCTCTCACGTGATGTTAAGGATTGCTGCAGAGCTTGAGGGAACTGACGACCTTTGGCACTCCTCGCTGCGTGCGCTTTGCCATGCTGTATCACTTACTTTTAATTAGGGGGGACGAAGCTCACGAGCAGTTCCACGCCTTTATTATGGAAGAACTGATGGCCCTTAAGAATGGACTGGCTTTAGCCACGCAGGCACGGGAACAGTCAGATGACGAGATTATACAGGTAGGATCCATTGGAATTATGTTCGGCAGATGTCAGAGTAGAGCAATGCCGCATAACACGGTTAATAGCCGGTTGAAGTAGGGCACTTAACATTCGGTAAATAAGTACGAGGAGGGATTTAGAAACCAGTAACAGTAAACAACATATTCTGCAAGAGTTGCACTTACTGGAGATAGTTGTGCATTTCCTTGTTTACTGCTCTGAAGTTGCACGCTATGCTATTTTTGCTCGTTCAAATCAGGCGATCAATCAGTACACCACCGCCCTTCAGAAGGGGTTGCGGACAATTAACGCCTTGTAGTTGCCTAGGCGGTGCCGCCTCCTGTCCAGGTTAGCCCACATCCACACTTGAGGGAGGTGGGTGACTATATGTTTAAACAGGCTTGTGCAAGTATGTTGTAGATTCGTGCTCCCTCCTGAGGCATGCGGAGCCTCACTGGTATTGTGGAGTGGTAGGCAACTGTGGAGCTTTTTCAGTAGGTGGTACATTGGTGTCGAGGGCGGGAGAGGGGAGGAACGGCTTGTTGTTTTGTGCTCTGGCACGTAATCACTGGCAAAGAGCCTGAAACATTTTGGTTTTTAAAATTGATTTTTTACTCGATTTTATGCCGCTGCATTGGAAATATTGCAACTACGAATACACCAGCACCTGTTGCACCCACAATAACTCTGACACACAGAGCTGCGGCATATCAACGGATAGGCAGTCCCTTTTCGTATAGTGAAGGACACGCTGGAGGACCTGCTTTTGCCAGGATGGCCACTGTTAAGGGCTGACGAAGCCGGAGAGCCGACGAAACTCGGTGACACGCCTTTCTGGGATGTCTAAAAGGTGTTTCGCAAGTCAGACTCAATGCAGACCTGAGAGAATGCATAATTTTAATGTGAGCAGTTCGCTTGGGACGACAGCGGAGGAATTTAGCGAGCTCCTTCAGCTCCTTGATTAGCTTGCGATTTCTGGTGTCCCGTCCTCGATGTGTCGGCTTTCGGGTGCTCTGTGGAAGCCTGGAGGAAAACACCAGGAAAATACCTCATTTTACAGCCTTCTCGGTATATATGATTGTAAGATAATTTTAAAAGGGGAAGGAGAACAGATAGTGAAATCGATAGATTTGCCAGCTGGGTGCGACCGGCCGACGCTCGCCCCAAGAGAAGCAGAAAGTGGAAGAACCGTTTACTTTTTCTACAGTTCCAGTGTTCCACTGCTTTCACAGCTCAGTAAGACGACTAGTGGTCCTTCCAGAAAATCCCACTTACAAGGAGGTATTTCAACCGAAAACGACCTGCAGGCAAGTGCTGGTAGGCTCTGGATTCTGCCTGGTACGACGGCTGGCTTGCAACGATGGTATCTCCACAGTGATGGTGCACTTTCTTCCAATCCCTACCTACTATTCAGCCTCAAGTTTTGTGACTTGAAATCACAGCAAACAACACTCCTCAGTTTTAGCTTCTGCACCCTGTTTCCGTCTGCTTCGTCTTCATCTCACACGTCGGCCAGCGACCACTGTCGAGGGCAGCGGACCACGAGGAGCAAAGTAGCCTTTAACTCCAGAAGATGGCTACAACTACTTATCCTTCTCCCTATCCGGCGTACACGGAGACATATCTGACGCCGGAAGGATACATTCAAGGTGAATTTCCGTTGGCGAGTCTCTGCGCTCGCTGCAGTGAGGCAGTGGGACGAACGCGAGGGACCGGCCTTGCAAGTCCTGGTGCCTTCATTACCGTGCTTGAATTCTACTCAGTGTGCTATTGCAAGCCATACAAAGACGTGGGGTGCCCGTATCTCGCCAAAAAATTGAAATCGATGTTCAATGGCGGCGACGGGACTACATAGTGTGCGTAGAGCCACTCTTCTTGCTATAGAACCACCTCATCTTGTTTTACCTTAACTCCATCCTGCGTAATAATGGGTGAGTGGATTCTTATGTGAACTCTTTCTTAATTACCTTTCCTTCTGTTCAGGGAACAGCAGCGTGAATGACATGGCGTACTATGCTGGAGGCCCGGACCCGATGCAGCCCTGTGCGCCTTCTGCAGTCCACCAAATCCACCACAGCGATGCAGTTGAAATTCATCAGTTTGACCCCATGCCAGCCTACAACTACGTTCCCACAACATCTCCCCCCCTCTATGAGCCCGCCGCTGGGAGCCTAGGCATCAACTCCCAAGATCCAAGAATGCAGACTTTCTGCCACGCATTCGGCAACGAGTTTTCCTTTTACAACACCACTGCGAACAGTGGCATGCCTCAAGGCTATCATATTGCCATGCAGGGATTCCCAGAGTCAGTAGAAGCTCGTGCAGCCATAAAAAAAGAAATACGTACGCCACCATCCATGCTGCAACAGGTGCAACAAGATACCCAACAAACCAAAAAGACCAAGAGGAGATCAATGGGCTGCTGTTGAAACAGCAACCCAAAGCATGCGTCCACTAAGACTTCCCACTTGCCGAAGGATGGGCGTGAAGCGAGGGGAGGCAACTTCGCAGTCGGCGCTCACAGGGCTGCTTTTTGTACAGATGCTTGTGGTATTTATATCAGAAAGCCGACCGAGTTTCACGGGGCGTCTTATAACAGCCATCGCAAATAACGGGGTGGCTGAGGCAGCTCCTTTTTTCTAAATGGCCAGAATTCGAATTTCGACAACCTTTGCGAACTTTTTACGCGATGTCCACCGTTCACAAGTTGCAAATTCCACTCGCTAAGGCGCGTTTACTAGCTCCAAAAAGGAATGTCTAGAGCCCCACCACGTTCCAAACAGCATAGTAGCTACAGCTCCCTAGGTTTCCAACTTTCCCTTTCACAACCCGCACGGGGCCAGCCTGCTATATATTTCTCCTGCTATTACTGTCACAGCTGCAGCGTTTGCAGTCTCCGTAGATGGTACTGCGTTCCGTGCAGTACGTACGGGAATCAAAACACAAACAATACAACAGCAGCTTCGTGAATCTGGGAGCTTGCTTTTGCCCTGGCATATCGATGCTTTAATGCCAGAGTAACGCCCAAAACATATTACCCCGCACAGGTATAGCGCTGTACTGGCTAGGCGAGAGCTGCTTGCTGTGGGGCATTTGCACCGGCTACGCTGTTAACGAGGATGAAGCGTCGCCAAAGCAGGTGCAGGCTTGCACGAAATACCAAGATTTGTTTGCAAAGGTTGGTAATCCATTATATCGAGGACTGTAAGAATATGAGATTCGCAGCTCATGCTTCCGAGCGTAGAGATGCTTCAAAACAAGCCACTTCCTCGTCAGTGCCACAGCAGAAAGCTGTGCGGTGGTCCATTTTCTCGAGAGCCTGAGAACGGCCAAAACATCCAACACACCTGCGCTTTTGGCACATCAATCGCCACACTGCCGGATTACAGATGCGCACAGAGCTGTGTAGTCCAGGCCGGCGTCAGGCAGATGTCCCTCTAGAGCAATTTTCTCGCTTGCACGCATAATCGGAATATCGCAGCCTCACCACATCAAGGGCAGAGCCCTTCCCGTTGCTAGAACGGCCTCCCGCTGCCTCCACTAGGAAAGCAATCGGTGCCACTTCATATGCAAGACGAAGCTTCGCTGGTGCCCCGTTGCTCGCGGGGTTGCAGAAGACACCGTGACCCTTTACAAATAGCTGATAGACATCAGGGCCGAGCCCCCCTAGCAACAGATACATTGAGCCCCAAAAAAGACATTCACGTTCTAGTTGCCACATGAACGCAGCTGGACGGAGTACTGGATTGATCCGTTGAGGTCATACGCTCCACGGCCCAGCAGAAAACCAGCAAAGGCTCTACAGCAGACGCCCACCTGTGTATCTAAGTGTGTATCTCTTCTCCATCCACTGCTGCACCATTTTCCTGTACGCTGGAAGGTCCTGGGCAGCCCTGAGGTTAGCAGGGGAAAAAATCTTCGCCCCCTTCTTCTGGATGCTGCAGGGGCCCCTCAGGACAACAGCTGCCCCCGACTGTGGGGTTAGCTGAAGGTCAAACGTCGAGCCATTAACAGCAAGAAGGGCAGTCGTCCTTGGCCCGTAGATGACCAGAAGCGCCGCGACCAGCTGACGTCCTGAAACAGGCAGACATCCCGCAATGGCCCAGCCATTTATGGCACGTACCTTTTTGTAAAGCACACGCTCTTACTATAGAAAGCTTTAAGACTCTGTGATTTTAAAGTCCAGTTGTGCCCATGGTGTGGTCAGCAGGCAACTCGTGTGAGCAACGAGCGGACGAGGACGACTAGTGGGATGCAGAGGCATTCCCCCACCTGTGGCGCCGATAAGTGTGGATGGTCCCTTCCATTGTAGTCCTTTTTGACCAATCTGCCAAATTCCAAAAATTGACGCGACGCTCCAGTTGCAGTCAATTATGCTGCTCCCATCCAGAGGGTCCCAGCAAACGACAAAAGAGCCCCCGGGATTAACTTCCTGAGGAGCACACGAAAACAAACAGTGAGAGGTCAGGTGCAGAATTCCATTGCAAGGCGTGCACTTACGCCCATTAGCTAGAGGTGCGCCAGACATTCCAGAAAGTTTGTACCGGCCTAACTTCCGCAGGACAGCAGAAGTACAATCGAACAAAGAACAGGCATAGGGAGCAGCATTTACCTCCAGATTTGTCTCTTCTTCACTGCTTATGGCCCTCACGAATGGGCAATTCTTGGCCCAATTTCTCAGCTTATGCTCCGCTAGCAGATCCACAGAGAGCTGTTCCTCCCCAAAGCTGTTGCTGGTACCGGACTTCGTGACGTTCGTGCTTCGCAGAGCTTCGCTTATGCTGCCTTTAGCGGTCAGCGGTATGAAGATTATATGTGCAGGCAAAAACGCAGATACGCACTTGGAACGGAAAATGGAACAACTTCTGAGGCAAATTAGGGACATTTATTCCTTTGCTGAAACGACCCGACAACCGGTTTTGGTGGGGCACCCAATGAGTTCCCCCAGCACCTCTAAACATATTTACACCCCCACGAAACTGAAAACGCACGAAGTCGTAATCATACCGCATTCTTTGAAAAGCGTCCGAAGGGCTGATATTAGGTCGGCGTCTGCGCCCAACTTGTCTAGGAGTTCGTCAAGGGTTAATCCAGAAAAATCCGCTGTCTTCCCCGTCATTTTCACTGTGGATTCTGAAAAAAGGCAGTGGGAACCAAGGTATCCTGCCGAAACACTACTCAGACCAGCGCATCCGGGCTGCACTGATCGGTGCGCGAAGTGATCCGCGTGCTCAGCTTTCTGTACTTGATATCCAGCGATATTAGGTGATATTACAGCAAAAAAGCATTCAAGGTGTCACATCAGATGGTCCTCAGGGCGCTTCCGCAGAAATGTGGGGGTCCCTGCTACGAACTGATTCCATAGCCTGCGCCTTACCGGCTTTCGTGCTGTTCCCCTTGAAACATGGAAAGAAACGTAACAATGTTAAAAACTTTCATGTAGTTGGCAGTTAATTTAACTGGATGTGCAAGGGGTGGAGATTGGCTACCCTTGAACATTTTCTGCGTCGCCCACGTAACTCTGGAGGGGCCCCAGGCTCTGTTGTCACTGGGGCTCAGTTCAAGCTATGTCTCCAATGAAAAGCAATATTGGAACTCCCTACAATATCAAAGATGAATTCAGCTCCCAGTGTGGAGCCTGAGGGGAAAATGGCCCCTCTTGGAGAATTACGTGACAGGCTCCGACAGCTGTTGGAAAATACTCAGCAAACAGACAGACCATGGCTTCGGTGGCCGACCACGTGGAAGGGTCTACAAGAATCTGATGACCACCGACTATTGAGGGAATACTTGACAAGCCCCCGTGTCCATAGGGAAAAGCTTGAAGAAGTATGTTCACTACACTCAGTAGTTGATGTACAATCACTGGCCCCCAGTGTTTTCCTGTTGTGATGGGAGAACGCATAGAAGCAGCGAAATAGATATCCTTATTTCTGTGCTATACTGACCACTAACTACTCCCAACAACTTCTCCTAGGGGTTCCCTTTGCGGCGAATTTCAGTTGGCGCGTTCGTTATGCAGGGGAAATACGCAGCGGAACACTGAAAAGGGCACAGCTTTCAAACGTTCCCCTGTTAACTCCATGCACTCATGGGCGCTCTTCTCCTTCAGGTTAGACGGCAGTTCATTAGGGCGGCCAGTGCCAAGGGTATCGCGCAGGAGGGAGTGGCGGTTTTCTTGGAAGGTGGAACAACCGATGAGTGGATGCTTTATTCTTGTCAGTCCTTCGCAGTATCACCGTTAGTACCTTTTATTGCTCATACATTAGCCATTCTTACTCTTCACCGGTCATAGCACTCGCTAGCAAGCCTCCCATACTATGCGTGTGGATGTTGGATCGCGTAGAATCGCATGAAGACTAAATAGCAATAACGTTTCTCTGCGTCTATAGGCCATGCTGATAAAAGTGAAAGGCTTTGCTGTCGCATGCGGAACTAGTAACAAAGTTGTCTTGGTCTTTCTCAGCTGACTGCAACAAGGCGGCCTTTAGACAGGAGGCATTTTTTCAATATTTGATTGGAGTAAATGAACCCGACATTCATGCTGCATATATTTTGGCCTCTGATGAGATTCTCCTCTTTACCCCGAAAATCCCTGAAGACGCCCTAAGGTGATCCCGTCTGTGTTCAACGCTGGGCTTAAGTCGGCAGAGAATCATGCAGACATGACTAGTGCGGTTCGAAGGCTGATTTTTAATCTTTTCTCAGGTTCATGGGCCCTCCAAAGGACCCCAGCTTTTACAGGAATCGATATGCAGTGTCAGAGGTTGTTGAGGTGAAAGGGCTCAAGGAAGTAGAGAGAGAGCTACGGGTATCAAATGCAGCTTTATATGACTAACAGTTTCCCACTACAGCTCGACAGTCCGCACTTTTGTGTAGTTTGTCACGACTAGGAGCGGTCACCAGCCACTAAAGGAAGAGGGAAATGCAAGGAACAACAGCCAAGCTGCTCTCAAGATGCAACATGAAGCTCTGCGGGTCTACTGTTGCAGCGACGAGGTGTGCACACGTTGCATGTGCTGAAAGGGGTGAACTCTGACAGTGGGCGGCCTGTGGGACCTCCAAAGGCTCTCAGCAGTTTTTCTTCCTTTTCCGTTGATGACACGGCCCTCTACGATATACTTGTGGATTGCAGGCTCCATAAGGTAACTTCTGAATTGTTGTTGGCCACTGATGAAGCACTCCTGGTTGGCCGTTCTTCCGTGGTTCACGGTTCTTTTCCTGTGTTCCATCTTAAACTTTTGAGTATTTTGTGACAATCCGGAGTTTGGGGGATAGAATAATCCACGCCTTGTCTAGGGTTGAAGGTCGCGCGTCAAGTACTCACGTTCAGGCAGTGTGCGCAAAGGCTCTGCAGTTTGACGCTGTGTCTATTGTTACGGTTGCGGGTCTCTCCCCTGTTAGGCGTGTGGTTTGTCTCACCACATTGCTTGGGCTTAAATCACTGTACGCAGTGTTGGAGAACGAGGTTATGTTTTCTATGCAGACAACTCTGGAGGCAGATTTCTTGGCCGCTGCCTGTCTGTGCTCTTCCCAAGCCCACTGCTTTGTTGCTAGGCATGTTCGTTCTGGAATGGTGGAGGGTCAGGCGGAAGCTCTCTTCAAGGCTTACGTTGGGTTTGTCGGGGGTGCTCGGCATGTAGCGTATGACTGTATTTGCTGGTGGGTGCACATTTAGTCCATGGAGCCTGTCTATGCATTGTTCATATTCGCACTCACACACTTTTATCTATTCCAGTATACAAGCTTGACTTTTGCAGTTTATGTAATGTGGTAAGGTCTAGCTAATTCGGAATTCGCAGTACATGCAACAGCGCCTGTTCTTCTCCGCATGCCTGTTCCGAACATGTTTTGCAAGACGAACAGTGGTATTGTCTCTTCACAAACAGTGCGTATTTATTCCTTTATTCGCTGTCCCTTTGCTTTTCCCGCAGTGCTGGGGTCAATGCATCAATCCTTCACTACGGCCACGCGGGCCGCCCAAACGACGCAGCGATTGGGAGCAATGATTTACTGCTCTTTGACATGGTAGGAGAAGTGGCCATTATGCCTTCGCAAATCGCAGATCGATAGAAGCAGTAAACGGATATAAGAAGATGCAGAGCAACATGCTCATGGAGCAACACGATGAAAAGTGTCTGTCCCATTCGTGCTTGCTGCACTACGCGTTTCTTGGGGCGTGTTTTCTCCCAGGGTGGAGACTTCAACGGCTACGCTACAGACATTACCTTCACGTATCCATCGAGCGGGGTTTTCACAGAAACCCAAAGAGCAATATACCAGGCTGTACTGGACGCACAGCTGGCTGTCATTGAACGCATGCGACCTGGTATTGAGTGGACAGAACTTCATCGACTGGCTGAACGCATTATTCTGAAACATTTGAAGGTCAGGGGATATAGCTATCGCAAGTGTGCTTGCTTTCTACCGTTGAGCCAAGGCTCAGGCCTAAAGGTGCTGTTGCCCGTGGTGCTGGAGCAATTCCTGCGTTTTTTTGCGGCACTGGTGTGTATGTTTTCATAGTTGTCCGTGGTAGACTCTTCCAAGCCGCATAACGTCTCTTTTAGTGCGTCCGCGCCTTCTTGTGCCAAGTGATAAACATGGTACTGGAAACAGCGAGTGTTTTCGATGGTCCCCGTTGCTCCTTTGCTTTCCTACACAAATGTCCCAGGCTTTAGGACTTCTTGCTGGCTCTCTGGAAGACTGTGTGACAGCTAATATCGGATCTGTCTTCATGCCACATGGGCTCGGCCATTTCTTAGGGATGGACACCCATGATGTTGGGGGCTTTACGCCGTCTTCCCCCCCGAGTGATCTTCCAGGCCTCCGCTATCTCCGCACCACCAGGACCCTTGAGGAAGGCATGTGCATTACAGTTGAACCAGGTCAGCTGTTGTAGAGCAGACTGGTGGTGACACAGTTTGGATTCCTTTGCCTTGTGTCTTGGTTGGCATAATCAGGCACACTACTCTGTAATAAGTAGGGAATATCCACTTCCTCACAGGCTTTGAGATCCACCTGTTCTTGCTTTGTTGTAATCAGGGTGTTACTTCGTTGACAACTTGTTAAAGAAGGCAGCCTCTAACCCTTACCAGGCCCAGTGAGTAAGAGCCAGTAAACACTGGAAAGCAGTGTTTGTTTGGCTTCATAAAGCTAGTGGCGCCACTTAGCAATTGTTTTGCATTGTATCATCAAATCGAGGTTTATGCGCGTCCCTGTTTTTCACCGACATCGGCAGCTTGTTGAATTTCACCGTCATCGACAAGTACAGGTCCGTGGGTGGTGTGCGGCTAGAAGACGATGTCCTGATAACGAAAAACGGCGTGCGCAACCTGACGGTTCGTCGCTTTTCCAATTGTGATCCACAATGCTGTCACGCCGTCGTGTGTAATCTCCACTTGCAGTGGTAGAGGTTTTAGGAAGCCAGAACCAGCCCACGAGGGCATAATCAGAAGAGTGTCTTCAATTAATAGGCAGAAAATGATAATATGTCTGTTCTTTTTCTGGTTCTTTTTCTGCAGGTTGTACCTCGGTCAGTGGATAGAGTTGAGGAGCTTCTCCGTTTAGGTGTCATGCCCCCAGGGCAGCGTTCGTGACGTCTTGGGACTCGAGCCCCAACTGGTTTGTTTTCGTTAGAGCAGCTGTATACACACACATATTGGATATTTGTGCACTTATGGCTCGGGTTTTTCTCAACCATGCTGCTGCGGGCGTCGAAGACTTCAATAACAGCGCGGCGTGACTGAGGTACTTAAAATGCACAAAGGCTGTTCAGTCTCTTTTTAACAATGCCGCAGTGAACAACACCAAGTGCTGTTCACGACGAAATTATAAAAGGTGAATGGCCCTTAAAGTCCATTTCCCTTTTAGCTTAACTGACTAGTGAAAGCTGCCTCCTCAACTGCGACGCCGGAATGATTTGATATTTATACACTGGATGATGCGGCACGGCAGTTGAGGCCCGCGTTGCTACAGCAGCAAAGAACGATGAGGCGCAGTTATCTTTTTTCCAATAAATAGCACATAGTTAATCTACCACCGATAGGTACATGACTCGTGTCCTCCACATAGTTGCACATTGAACCACTTCGCACTACGATGCACTGACTATGTGTTATACATTTCTGGCTCACGTGAAGGGAACAACAATGCCTGTACCCTATTCCCTAAAAGTAGGCACTTCCTCTGTCTTGTGTGAACGGCCACCACAGCCACACATAGTACGCCAGAATCCCGGATGCTGGTCCTGTATAAGCATGACAAAAGACGTGCAAGTAAGGGCGTTTCTTCCCTGAGTGGTGCCAGAGTGAGATCTACAACGGCTAAATATGCACGGATAGTCGCTTCTTACCAGTCCGGGCGCATCGTCATTCATTACTATGACCTCAGGCTGAGCACAGGCGAGCGCATAACATTAAAAGAATCGTTTGTGAGACCTCTTTGACTTGACCATGGGCCTAATATGGACAGGCAAACCCAGAACTCGTGTAAGTGATACGACTATGCATTATGTGGTGTGCACCCAGCTAGTGTTTGTCATACACGAGTTCTGGGTGCACACCACATAATGCATAGTCGTATCACTAACTACCGCCTTGAAGTTTCCTTTTGCGAACAGCCTGCTGTTTCACGCTGTAGTGACACTCATCCCAGTGGAAACGCAACAGCTCACAGTCGTGCTTTTAGTTTCTGTTTCGTTTGCTCCTTCTGGCTTATCCGTGGAGGTTGCTGGCTCTGTCTCTGGTGGAGGCGTCGGTGGCTTCTCAGGGGGCGGAGTTGCACCGAATTTGACCAGCAAATCGTACACTGAGACACGACGGGTGCATCAGAGGACAACGAACGCCCTTTTGTTACCGTGAATGCAGGGATAACAAGGACTGGGCAAAATGCCTCAAGCTAAGGAACACGTGACGAAGAAAAAGTAACGTCTGATTATATAGAGTCTGTGAACGTACGTGGAGTCCCTTTTTCGCAACGGTCCAAGGCAGTGCGGCCTTCATTGTCCTTGTCGTTAATGCTCTTGCTTGCTCCTTGTTCCAGCATCGCCTTTACCCAGTCTAGGGGGACCTAATATGCATCGTACAGCTAATCGGGGCTTGAGTATGACGCGGACTGTATACGATTTGCTCCCGACCACACTGGAACTCGTATGAGGGGAATTGAAACAGAATTGTCGGTGCTTGCCTGGTGGTCGCATGCAGTCATTAAAGCCGTTGTGCCGTCGGTGGCTTTTGTGTTCAAGTCCAGATCTTGTTGTGGGAGGAGGTACTCGACAACTTTCTTCTTCTGCAGCATCAGCGCCATCTGCAGTAAAGTGTACTTTGACGCATTTGACCTGAAAAGTATCACACAGGGGAGTAAAATGGCAATCAACAGAGGGAACTGCAAAAGTAGTACAGGCACAGACAGATTAGTACGATTTGAGGCACTACAAGTGACTTCAGAAACGTCTTTTGCACAGCAACTGTCCTTACTCATCGTCCATGTCAGACACCGGCTGGTTCCAGTAGCGTTTCAGCGCCTTCACCGTCCCCAAGTTGCCTTCTGAGCAAAACAAAGTAGAAGATGCAAAAAAAAGAACGGTTATTCAACATTACTGGTTCGGGGGCGCCACAGTGTTTTCACGAAGGGAGCCCCTTCTCAACATGTGCCAATCTGCATGAGCCAAGAAGCATGGTGTTTGATCTGCATGGAATTTCTCTAGCACTTACGCATGCCTAGTTGAATGTAACGTGAGCTGCTTTCCTTATCTGCCGAATCGCTTCACACTCAGCGCCGCTACATTCTAGGACAAATGCTGAGTCCCCAACTGGAAATACGAACACGAATAACTCAACTAAACTGCTCAACTTACTGGCAATTACTGACTTCTCTAAGTGGAAGGCTGCCATCTTCGCATGCGTCCAAATCAAACAGGCTTGACGGGGACCCCAAGAAGCACGCCGATTGCAGTTGGGTTCGCGAGTTCACAGTACAACTGCACAACCTGCAGTGGCAGAGGGCCGACCCTACAAGGTTCGCTTGCATAAATTAGGGCGGGCCTGCAGAGAAGGAACGCCAGTTAGAACCTGGACTCCGGTCAGGAACTGCTGAAATGCCCACGATTGCACAAGGAGCCAACGCGTTGTGAAGCCCACAAGGCAGCACCAAGAGATCAGGATGGTGCCAAATTTGCCTCTTAACCGTCTGCGATAGAGTAAAAAGCAAGGATAAAGGAGCTTCTGGCGGAATTTCTGCAGATCCAGGATACTTGAGATATTCCGGAGTCTCCCGTCAAATTTTCCCCGGTTCAGTGCTACACAGGGGTTATCTTTGGTATTCTTGACAAAATATTAACAATTATATAGAGTCTAAGCATATTATACTAGGAGAGAAATCGGTCGCAGCGCGTCGACTGCTATCGGTCGCTCGTAAGCCCGCGACCGTAGTAGCCCATGCGCAAAGTTGAACCAGTGGACCTTAATATATTGCCTTGCAACAAATCCAACAAATTCATTCGCACTTCATGCTTTTCATTTGCATTTTTGGTTTCAACACATGGCTAATATTTTCGGCTCGCCGCAGCGTAGCACACATCTAGCGAACCAGGAAACCAATGCTGTCGAACGGAAAACGACGGAGGGGCCACTGGGCAGCACCACGAAACCTCGTAGCTACACAGGGCACAATATAATACAGGAAGATGCTTTAGTTACATGATTCTACCCATTTAAGAGGACTGTGCTCACAGATGTTGGGATTGGTGCAGACACGGGGTTACAGCAGCAGGTGGGCTTGTGCCTGTTTTTTCTCTTATTAGCTTATTATCCTTGGCAACACGGTAACACCACCACATTAAAGCATACACGCATACTTAAAGTCAGTGCATGTTTATCTAGGCCTGCTAACTGAAAAAGGCACGTACTTCTCTATGGGCCTATCTATAGCCTTCGTGATTGATACTCGCTCATCTCTGCTACTACAGAACAAGAACAATAAAAATGTACCGTCGAGTACGAAGCAAGTCTCGAAAATCCTTCTAAACGCTGCGGCTTAAGACCACTGCATGCCATATTGTAATCTGTACGTTGTTTTTCCTTAAGAAGGCTGCCGAATTGGGTGCTTACAGGGGATAGCTAAGACCAAACCTCCATATTCACGAACACATCGAACTTGCATGTGTGATAATCGGGAGAGCTCTTTCTGTATGTTTACCACTTAAACTACTTGATCAGAAAAAGGAATCCCGTGGGCATGACGACGATGACAAGAACTTCGGAGGAGTTACTTAAAAAAAAGTAGCACTCTGCACGACGACATTATTGCCTGAGGCATTGGAGTGTTAAGCGGTCACATATTTTCATGCATTATTCCTACCTGGACAGCCTTTCTGTAGAAGAACACAAAGTAACACAAGGCCCAGACAGAAGTGCGGGCACACGTACGCAACAAACCCGCGAATATTTATGGTAAGCTTTATTGTGGTCTCGGCCTCGGGTCCGTTGGTGCAGTGTTACGGGTAGCAGAGTTTCTCACCCAGTGCCAGCGCATTTACATTTTTACACCTGTGTCTGCAACATAGTTTCTTCTGTGCCAAACTGGTCACGGTGTGCTTGTCGAAGACTGGTTGCTCCGTAACAAGAAGCTGCAGTGGTATTGTTAGCCTCCCATTCTAGTTGTGCCTTCGTTGCAAATGGAGGCAGAATGCTGCTTTTTGGCCTGCAAAACAGCAGATGCACACGATCGTGAAACATCTGAGGTGCTCCAACACACATGGCTATATCTTGGCATTTGGAATGTGCTTCACATCAAAGTTTACCCTTACCTGTAGGTGGCAACATGCTATTGCAGATGCTGTTTGTCGCTACTCTTCTCGTCTTTTCGCCTTATCGCAATAGCACAGTATCAATGCACTACTGTGACGGCGGACCCCTTAACTCGGTTGCGGACTTCTCGTGAGGGCCCGTTGCCCTCTGAAGCGTCATCTGCAGAGTGTAGCAATCAGAATGTTCATCTTATCATTTAATTAAAGCGATTCTTACCAAGCTAGAGATCTTATCCACTCCCTAAATGCGCATTTCGAAGTGCTACATCAGGTAAGGGTTATTTTCTGAGTTCTAGAAGCCCAAACTAAGTAAACTAGATCGGTCAGCCACTAGTCAAGCGATGTTAATGCATGGGGTGCCTTTGAGGGTTCTTCTCAACTGCATTGCAAGTTCCTTTTTATGTTGGGAGGTTTATCAGTGTGTAACGAGTGTCGCTGATATTTTTCACGGGCTGTCGTGCGCAGTAAGTGTCGAAATGCATGGGATGTCAGCCCGCAAGGGTTTCGGTGTAGATAACACCCACAGCACTTACGATGCCACAAAAAGCCCAATAGCACACGATGGTGGGTAAAGTCACGTCCAGGACGTTGCGAAGCGCTAGCCGATGGTCTTGATAAACTCTTGCCCATAAATTTTGCTTGAAAATCCACTCGTCTTCTTGGTCTTCTGGCTGTTTCACGTGGTGTTAATGTTTTCTGGGGCCCTTGAATGCTCGTACACGCACATGTTGGATCTCTGACTTGTCCAGGGGTTTCTTCTTGTTATGACATTGCCACCTTTTTGTGTTAAACCCGACGGGAAATTTCGACTGTTCCTTTAGCCGTTTTAGAAATCCAGCATTGATGGTATGGTGGCACCTGCAGGTTAAGGGGAAGTCAACCTTCTAGGCCAGCGGACTAAGACGAAAACGAACAGCACAGAATCCTATCAAGTGCATTGCGAACTTTTTCGGCTCGTCGCCCCCTATGAGCACTTCAGAAGAAGTGCGGGTTCACCAAAACCAAGGCTCCTGGGTTACAAGTTGAGGCTCAACGCCGTTTGTCGCAGCTTTTAGCCTGAAAGTCCTCTCCTCTTTCCATGCATTGCCTCGCCGCTGACAGCTGTGTGTGACAGTTGGAAGCTTCAAGCGTATTGGAATGGCTTGCAGCAGCCACGCCTGAGGTCGGATGAGAGAATGCTTTACGCCTTAGTCCAGTGATGCCGGGGAGCAACTCGTCGAATTATTTATTATTGCATTATACATTCATTCGGCTCAGGGGAGGGTGTCAAAACAATTTGATGAGCTCTGCCGGGTATAGAGCCGCGAGCTCTGCGCGACCTTGCCTGTAATGAACTTTCACTACAATTACGGCAACAGTGCTAACCTAGCAGTTTGCCATGCATGCTGCGCAGGTAAGGGGCCTCTTCACGTGTACGGCTGTAAGTGTAAGCGCTCGCCTCTCGAGTAAATACTCAACAAGCTCCCTGCTTATCCAATGCTAGGTAGAGTTGCATGGTTGTGGCTCCAATTGAGGACATCGTGACAGTGCCACAGGATGTCGCAACACATTCTAGGCCGTCCACATTTTGGCAGCTTTAAACTCCCCACCTGACCACGTAGAGCGCCTTCTCACATGCTGGATACTTCTGTTCTCTTTCATTTCAACTACGTGAGCAACAGGCAATTATGTGATGCGTTTCAGCTCATTTGCCTGCTGAGAGAGTATAATCCCAACCACAGTGTCGCCGGAGTTGGTTAGAAAGAGGCATCTCGAAATCAGGGAGCGCGAGCGCTGACCACTGTGGACAACATCCTGTGTCAACTGGGGATGTGGCGGCTTCCCCTTCGCTGTCTGTCCAAACAAGCTGTTTTTTCTTCCTACGCAAATCCGTTAGAGGGGCGCATATCCTAGCAAACCCACGGAAAAGGCTGCAGAAGTACGGTGTGAGGCCGAGGAAATTCTGAATGCCCGTGGAAGTGCACCGGGGTAGGGGCCACCTTCGAATCACCTCTATATTTACCATATCTTCTCCGACTCCAGGCGCACCGACACAAAACCATATATAACTAATTGTTTCCATGAAAAGCAAACACTTCAGTGCATCCACGAGCAACTGCCACCCGCATAGGAGTAGCAGACCGTGCCACAGGTGCTGCAAGTGCTTCAGCAGACTGAAGAGGCCCACCCTCCATGCCCCGTCATTGAGTATCTCACAAATATCGTGATTGACTTGTCACTGCAGTTAGGCAGATGCATTGACGAGCCCAAATGCATGCACGCGGGCACTAATTTGCGGGCGCAGGTGTGGAACGCCGCTACATGTCTGCCGTTGGCATGTGTCGGAATTAGCAAAAACGCCTCAGCGAAGTTGAATGAACAATATACTGCTAAATGCTGCGAAATGCCGAGAACTCCGTCGATTGTGGGCACCGAAAACTTTTGCTTCGCTGTTATTTTGTTGAGGTGTTTGAAAGTCGACACACACGCGCCAGCTCCCACCGGTTTTCTTCAACAGCGGATTGTGCGCAAGAGCAGTAGTTGACTGTTGAACGTTTTGTAGCAGTTCGTCTGCTTGCCATTCCACTTTCCGTTCAAGGTATGTCGGTAGCCGGTACTTTGGAACAAAAGTTAGGGGTGCTCTAAATATTAATTCGATTTTTTTTTTGCGTCGGGCGTGCAGCGCCTGGCCGGCCTGCTAGTAGCCTTTGTCTAGCATGTCTGTGAACTCTTCCTTTGACTTTGCCCGTTTCTACTGGGTTTCAGCTGTTGCGGGGTCTTGTGGCCTCAGAAAATCCCCCACGGTGGAGTATATACCTTTCTGCATCGTTTCCTTCGGAGGCTCTGCGCCGGGCGGGAGCTTTCTGCCTCCTTTTTGTTGGGATATTGCATCCGTTTCTTACAGTAGAAAATGCATTTGGGGCACTTGGGGCTGCACTCTGTCCTCGCTCCCTGCCACATAGAAATAAATGGCTCCTTCATTGGGAGGCAATGCCAACCCTTCTCCGGGTCACGCACGGCGCGGCAATGATTATGTAGTGCTCGGCTAGCCCAGCGAAAGAGCCCTATAGCATGGTAATACAACCAGTTTCAGACTTAATGCGACACTTAATGAGCATTGTTTTGCCTATTCTCCCGTGCTTGTAGTCAGCAAAGTGTACCCACAAAGCCCAGGGCAACGCGATCAGTCAGACGGCACCTCAATAGCATGGCTTGGGATACAGATCCACTTCGCAGCCGAGCTCAAGTAGCACTAGCAACTTCGTATCATTAAACCTAGCCTGAATAACAATACGGTTGACCCGAAGTGGATTTGGAGGCGAGGCAGTAACACCTCTTTTTGCCCCATCGCTGAGTCTCACACTGCGTGGGTGCGCAACGCTGACCTGAGCGGTTTCTTCGTCGCCCTTACAGCGCTGCTCAATATTCTGCTTCTCCGTTTCCTCATCCATTCTCATGGGTCTTTAATATCAAATTATATGACTTCGCGCATTAAAAAGAAGCGAATCCGCCGATTCGGACGTCCTCCCGGTTTTCCGGGTGCCGAATTTCGTTGGCTGCGTTCTCTTACCTCTCTTAGCGCCTTTCTGGGCTGGTCTAGCGTTCACAGTCCTAATGTAAGTGGGCACTGAATCTGGGCTGTCTTCAAAAGCGGCTTCTTTTCCCCCAACTGGGGCGATGGAAGTGCGCTTTTCCGCTATACTATGTGAAGATACCCCATCAGGTCAACGGGTTCAACCCTTTCAGCCTTAGCTCTCCGCGACCCAATCCACTACCAATCGCTTCCCTTCGGGGAACAGCCCAGTTCTGAATCAATTATCTAGAGGCTCCGCCCTCACCATTTGACTCCTATTCACCAGTGACTGATACCTCTCGACATAGCGTTCTACCGACAGTATCCTGTTCCCCCATAGGCGTTAGAAAAAACCTGCTTCATAGAGTATATTTGAGGGATTCCATGGCCCTGATGTAGTTGGAAATGTGGAACACTCGCTTGGGTGTATCTTATCATCATCTTGCATCCCCTAATAATAGGGGCGATGCCAATAACAGTTGCAGATATCCCGGTGAGCTTTTAAGAAATCAGGGGGAAGTAAGGAGCTCCTCCACCGTGTCGAGTTCGTGGTGACGGGTGGCAAAGGCACAGGCATTCGCGATTAATTATGCTTGGTGATAACGAGTTTTCCCCCAGATAGCTTGCAGGAATTGAGCGTGATTTAGCTCGATGACTCTCCCCGAAGTTGGTCGTTTCTGCAGCAGAGGGCAGACCGTGATCAATCTCCACAGTTGGGAAGGAGAAACGACTGAGCCTTTGATAGCAAATTTTGGGGGAAAGCTTGAAATTATCATTTTGGCGTTTTAGGAGGTACTTTTCTATAAATAGTTTCAAAGCATCTTTGTTAATAATTACTGGTGTACGCTAGACCACCCTGCTGCAGGGATTAGGCATGTTGCTCTCAGGTGCCCCGATAAACCAAGCGGCGCTAACAAGTGCCATGGCGATCCTGTCTTATCTAAGGACCGTCGTGAACTGTAGTAAATAGTCAGAATACTTAAAATGGTGTTTCGAAGCAGATGGCATCCGAACCCAACCCAGGGCTCCTAGGGGTATCAGGCTAAGGGCCTGGGGCTGGTTGTGTGTGAGAAAGGCTGACATTACTCGCAACGGAGCGTGAGCGGGTGCTGCAAGTCGCGCCCGCAAGTGCACTTGCCTGAGGGCCTGGACTCGAAGCAACATGAGCCGATCTCAGGTGGGTTGCAACCTTCTTTGCCGCAGTGGGTGCTGCAAGGCAGCCCCTTATGCAGCAACCAGCCTTGCCTCAATGGGTACTGCAAGGCAACCCCATATGCAAACTCAAGTTACCCCTCTTTTCTGCATGCACGAACACTGTATACAGCTGATAACCACTTACCCGGCAATGGTCAGGCAATCCAAAGTCAGTCGGCGAGATAGTAGAGATATATGTACCAGCGTGTCAAGAAAGCTACACTTCGAACTTGTCCAAGGACCGTTGCGAGCTGCAGTGAGGCCAGACGCGTTAGGGAAAGAGTTATCTAGAACCTACTGACATCCATACCCCATTTTCAGGCGCCCTGAAGGCAGCAGTTCAGTGCCAGCGGCTGCAGGAGACTGGATTGCCCAACATGAGTTGCAGGGCACCTCGCTAGTGCACGCCAGTTTTACAGAGACGCACAACCAAGCAATATTTACTGCACAGCGTATCGCTGTCCACATTTTTAAGCATTTATACCTGTGTGCACACTGCTCCCCAAGGCCAAGCCAGTCCTCCTCAGCCAACTTCCGACGGACAATGCCAAAACCCCGGTCGGACGAGTGCATACGGCCGGCCAGTCTTGTGGCACATGCAAAAGCTGCCGCAATCCGAAGCGGTGGGGAGCTTCTCATAGACTTAGGGTGCTGATAATTTACGGAATGAGTGGATGCGCAGCCCGGATTTCCATCTGCGCTACTACTATGCTTGGCGTCGTCTGATTGGCGAAACCAACAGTCCGCCGCCCAGACACACGAAGTTTGTAACAATATTTGGGCAGGAGGCTGCACATACCAATTCATATGAAAACCTTCAAAGGAATGCTATGCCAGTTTCACGTCGAAATTGTAGGACGTAGCAGGACGGGAAGGCGGGGTAAGGGCAGGCGATTCCAACAAACAAGTTCTCCACGCCTTTGCTCTTGCCCACTTTCCATTAATTGGGGTAATCATATCGAATTAAACACAACCTTAGAATTACATATTCTTGACTACACAGCCGACCCTAATCACATATTTGGGGGGGCGACTACTCGAGGCTCACCAGATTGCGGGGGCTTCGAGCAGACCAGCAGTGGCCTCTTTTGCTTGCTTCTAGTGCATAAGCAGTTACTTTTTCCTATTTAACGGTTCACACATCTTTTGAATTGTACTGTTAGGCGGTTATGCTTAGGGGGGCCCTCTCTTGGGAGGCGGTCTGGGGCAAGTCTGCGAATGAACACAACCCAACAGGGGACAATTAGCCGAGCAGAGCCGATGAACTAATTAGGACGGTCTTTGTACTTGCACCCTGTATCTACCTCTACGCGCCATAATCCATTGTGTCCGCATCCGTCTGGGCATCCACAGGCACCTTGTCCCGGCGATTTTGAGCCACTGGCTTTGGCGTGGTTGTTGAGTGGTTGATCTTCGCCGTGGGAGCAGAGCATCGTGTTGCGGCTTTGAACACTTTGTTTCACTCCCCATTTGCTCAGGGGCCGACATGGGGCGGCCGCTGCTGGTGCGGGGTTATACCAACGGTAGGGCCTGCTGTAGCCGAGTGGATGACAGGGGGAAAACGAGCTATGTAGGCTCATCTGCGGACGCAGCCTTTCCAGCAGGGCTCTCCTGAAACGATCCTGGGAGCTGTATCTGGCATTTGTGACTGAGTTCCTCAGCAGTGTTGTGGTTGCGATAGGTCCGATTTCCATTGCAGGGAAGGAGAACATCGCCCACAAGCCTACAAAGCGGTAGACCTGGCTCCGGCGACTCGTTATATTATGGAAATCCCCAAATTACATGATCCATCAATTCCATCGTGCCCACCGGGGGCCACCCAGAGCGCAGTGCTTTCCGTGAAGGAACAACGGGGCAGCGTGCTGCCTAGGACACCGGATTGTTCGCCGGTCCCGCCACAGCAGCTGCAGCATCTGGCTTTTCAGGGTGATCTGGCTGCAAGCAAGGCAAGCGGAGCCCCTTCATCAGAAAGTCCTCCGGTTGTTACGGAGCCGCGAACAGGGGTACAATCACGACATGAAGGAAATGGAATTTCACCATCTTGCCGCATTGCAACACGGCTGGACAGTTCTCGAATGCAACATAATTCGCAAACTCTAGGCCCCCATGGCCCTGAGAGACACTCGGCAGCAGCACCCGCAGGATCATCTCTAGAATCAATAGCAGAAGTAAGCTTGTGGGCTGTGGAAAAAACTGGCAAAGCCCCAGCTGGAGTCCAACGCAGCGCAATGCTCATAGGAGGCTCAGGCGGGCCGAGTGGAAGCTGTCGAGACGAATTCGGCGAGACACAACATCGTTGCGGGTCTTCGCATGGTGCTTTGAGTCAAGCATTGCCACCAGTAGGGTGCCGACGCGACCAAATGGAGGATCTCAGAATCGCCTCAGCCTCAAGACACCACAACTTAGCATTACTTACGACTAGAGCCAGGGACTTTCACATAAATGTAGGGGCACAAGGGCCACCACGTGCAGTATCTGAAGCAGCAGCAGCTAGAGGAACCTCGAATGTGCCACCGGCGCACAGCACTCCGTCTACGGGCGGGTCAATGGTCACTCGTAGTCAAACAGCAACTGCACTGCTAAGCGAGGTGGTCCGGATAGAAGATTCTTCTGACGAAGAGGAAGGACCGGCGGCGGCCCGCAAACACGGCATTCATGCACCTATGTCGGAGGCCCAGGGCAACGGTCAGCGAACACTTGAAGCTGCAGATGGAAACAGTACGTTGAATTCTTTGTTTGAACTTTCACGCGGGGTTATGAAGAGTGGAACGGAACCGGTGACTGCCTTTGTCATACTGGTGGCCGCGCTGGTTCAAGGGGATGGAGACTGTTGTGTGCTTAGTGCCGAAGCCCTTAGCAGGGCAGGGGCAGAGTGTGCATTACTGCAGCCGCCCCAGCCGCACCGTGGTAGCGCTGGAGGGGTGCCAACTTTAACAGAGGCCGCCGGGGTAGGAGTAAGTAGATTTGAGGAAGACAGCTGCTCAACGAAGACGGTTCTGGTGTTGCAAGCACACCGTGAGGAGGGCAGCATCTCCCTTGATCTGTGGCGGCCGCCTGCAGAACCGGCTCCGGCGGCTCCGGCAGCCGGACAGGACTTACATCACAGACCCTCGTGTGGAGGGCCAGCTGATTTCTTCTCACCCAATAGCCTTGTGAGCCTCCTCTCCTTCCCCAATAGCTTAATTTCTCACTTAAGGTGGCTACGTCTCAGCGCTGCAGCCACATTTTCAGGCGCGCAGGAATCAGACCTTGGTCAAGGGAGAGGGACGGCTGGTGGCTGGACTTGTTGCAGGGAAGCGGCGTGTTCCTGCTGCTGTACTGAAAGTAGCGAAGATCGCAGGAGTCGTCATGCAAAAAACAAAAACAGAAAGCACACAAGAACACATACGACAAAGACACAAGCCACGGTTGGAGAGAACCAAGCTGGCGTGGATCATCAAAATATGAGTAACCGACTGAATTTACCGCCCATCGTTGACAACAGCGGAGCCCGTTCAGGAGAAGCTTCTTTTACACCGGTTTCCGGCGCATCCTCCGCAAACGGTGGAGGTGTTTCCGCGCCGGGCTCACCGTCAGCGGATACAACGCAGCCCATTAATGTGGGGCCCCGTGAAGATACGTCCGGACCTAGCAGTGGTGCGGCTGCGGCTCATGAATATGAGCGACTCCAAATTGCGAAGAAAGAGGAATCCAGCACACGCAGTGGGGCAAACCACAACTCAAAAGAGCCCGAGCGTTCGCTGGAGGCGTTGGGAAAACGCTCTTCTGGTGGCCACCGCAAAAGGCAAAGCAAGAGTAGCAGTACAAACGAGCCAAGCAGTTCCAGCCAGAGTCAGCAAGGCCAAAAATGCACGCGAGAAAGAAAGGAACGGCACTGTGGTGGAAAGGGATCTCTTGGGCCTTGCCTCGGGCCTGGAAATGCCAGTAGGGGTGATTCCAGCCCCCGCCAACCTACTGGGGCCCTCTTAGTTGAGGAGAAACAGGTGCCGGGGACTGCTGTCCCGCGCAACGCCCTGATTGTGACGGATGGAAAGCCTCTACATGTCATGTCGCTCCCTTCAAGCGACGTTACGCCTCCAGCTGTAGGGAACTCAACTCACTTCGGAGTTAGGCGGGATGATACACAGAATAAGGGCGAGAGGGACAGCAGCAGCAATGGATACGGCACACCTGACGGCACGGATTATCAGAATTTGGGGAGTCAGCAGCATTTAGCGGGGGTACCGTCGAGGCCTGAAAACATTTTGGCTTCAGGCTCCAGTGGAAACCAAGAAAAGCAACCGAAGGAGAAAGAGGCAACACAAGGGCATTGTTCCTTTAGGGAGCTACGATCCGAGGGTGCGTCTACCCAAGAAACAAAGGTATATTGCGGCAGTAATACCAGATGCAGCAAATGCCTCAAGGTCGCATGTCGCCACACATCTTCACAAGAAGGCCGTGCGGTTCCTATCGTATGTTTGGAGCTCCACCAGTCTCAGGCAAACAAGTTGCACTGCAGTGGTCTGCTGCAGAAGGTCCTTGAGCAGGAAAGAAATAATAACATTGGGTGCGTTGCTTCGTCCTTTCAAGGGGGGCGTTCCAACACGGGAAACTTACAAGGTGAGATACCCAAGACCTCCGGGTCATTTTCGGATCCCCAGCAGTCCACAGCCCACAGCAAGAGCTCCAGGCTTGAGAGCTCCCACACGAAAAAGGAAAGGAGTAGTAAGTGCAACAAGAGTAGCAGCGACAGCAACGACGGCATCTCCAGTCCCCGTAACACTAGCAGCGGCTTTGAAGGCAGTTCCAGCATCAACAGCA
The DNA here is from genome assembly GCA_000499725.1 of Eimeria brunetti. Taxonomy (NCBI): domain Eukaryota; phylum Apicomplexa; class Conoidasida; order Eucoccidiorida; family Eimeriidae; genus Eimeria; species Eimeria brunetti. Next base: position 128,165 of record HG710743.1, read on the forward strand.
GCGTCAACAGCAATAGCAGCAGCGACAACAAGATGGCTCATGGCCGTTGCCAGGTTTCCGGAGAATCACGAACGGAACGCGTTCGCGGGGCTGCTAACCGGCGCCATTCCTCCAGCACCGGCAAGCGCAGCTCAGGGACACGATCCTCAACCTCCAAACATGAACGCAGCAGCAGTTCTCGGCGGCGCTGCAGGAGCAGCAGTAGCAGGAGAAAGAAACTGCGGCGTGAAATGCCATCTAATTCAACTGTAGAAACAACGGCCACTGGCTACAGGGAAGAGTTATGTCGAAGTCCAGTGGGCAGTCCTTTGCCGCTGCGCGGCGTTTGTGACGATGAAACTGCTCCCTGTGGCTCCACGCAGTTCACACAGATGTCACGGAACACCGCAAGTCCGACTGGAAATTCTGTCCAAGGCGGTGCTCGTCAAAGATGTCATTTTAGGGACGGGAGCAGTCCAGAGACCGCCGATTCGGCACCCGCTTTGGAGCCAGCAACGATAGGTGAGAAACTGTCTGCCGCCATTAAGGCGACCGACGAATCTTCTTTAAGAATGCCGATGGGGTCTTCGAAGCAAAGAGGCACTTGGCTACTGCTTTGCATTGGTCCAGCGTTGCACGTCAATCCTCCAGCAGAAAAGGCAGGAAGAACACAAGCGGGGAAGCAACGTGACTTTCAGCTTGTTGGGGCTACGCCTGTTGTGCAAAGTGCGAGGTACTCATCCCCTAGAGACCAAAGGAGCAACGAGAGCGGGACCATGATGCAGCTTTGGGAGGAGAAAGTTCCCACTGGTAGCAAGGACGACTTTTTGTGTCTCGTCGAGGCTCTGCTTCCACCGAATCTCGTAGATGAAGCGCCTCTCTACCGCTGGCGGGGAACAGGAGCTGCTGGCGAACCTATCGATATAGCAGATCTTGCCGCATTCTTTACAGGCTTCAGCGCAAAACATACAAAGATTCCTTCAGAAGTCCTAGAGAACAGCGACCAGAAGCTGCCGAAGGCCGTACCACGCGTCTCCAGGATGCTGCGCGAGTTTTTCATGAGCAGCCTCGGGCCCTGGAAAGCGCTGCGCAAGGGCAGAATGTTCGTTTCTAGTTTCTCAATTGAACGTTTAGTGTCTTGTTGGAGAGCAAGGGGGCTTCACGCTCTTGCGGACTCATCGGTAGTTGCAGGAATGAAATACTTCAGGAATGCACGTATGGATACCTCAGCTCCACTCAGCATATGTGCACCAGCCAAAGCAGACATTCAAGGGCAAGCATCAGCAAGACGAGCGACATCTGCCTCGTCCCCCGTATTTGACCTGCTACTAGACGACAGGAGTTTACGGCGCCTCAGCGAAAAGGAGTTCTTGGACGATACTATCATCGACTTCTGTCTGGGGTTTATTGTTGACCATGTGAGCGAAGCAGTTTCCCTCGTTCACGGCGCAATACCGTCCTTTGCGTTTGGATTCAGATATCCTTGAGGAGCAGCTGTGCTAGTTGCGAATTAAAATGCTTTTTCAAACGAAAACAATCATTTTTTTGTGGCGGTTAGTAAGTATCGATGCGCCACTTGTTTCTGACGCTCGTCTTTGTGTTTTGCAAACACTCATTTCTGTCCACGCCGATATCATGCTTTTGTGGACGTTTTGGTTATCTTATGGAGATGTATCCGTTCCCCGCCGTAAATGTGTAAACGTGACTGGCTCTTAACAGCTGATTGTGGGTGCAGATTTTGACTCCGGAGGAGAGGCTTCGCGTGCACATTTCCAACACTTTTTTCCTTTCCGCCCTCATGGAGCAAAAGTGCGAAATGGAGGCTCACACTCGCTTGACTCGATGGCTCAAGAAAGAGGTTACGCCCCTTCCCAAGAAGGACTTTATATTTATTCCTGTTCACCACAAACACCAGCACTGGAGTCTTGCTGTGGTAGCCTACCCGTGGCGCGCCCTGAACCCCTCCAAACCCAACGCAGAGGGTGGGATTGTACGGACAGCTTCTGAAAAATCTGTGTGTAAACGTGAAAGCAGCAAGCCTGTGGATGGTATCCAGCCACCTTACCAACTGGATGTTCCTGTCCACCAGGCTGGCGTCAAGGGACCCTTGAGAAGCCCTACTCTAGGAAGGACTGCGTCCTTCCTAATCGAAAAATGTGGTGAGGTTGATCTGGGAATTACACAGGCTTCCTTGAAAACCTCGGGACAACATGCACAAAAGCCGTCGCCCCAGAAGGCGCGGCTGTTTCACGTAGACTCCATGGGACTCCGCAGCGTCTTTGATCGCTGCCGTGGCCGACTGAAGAGGTTTCTGAGGCGAGTGAGGCAGCTCATTCTCGGCGCTATAAAAGGAATGATATGACAGGATGAACATGTTTGTATAAAATGTGACGACGCACTTCGACTAGCTGGCCAAAGGATGACAGGGGCAAATGCCTTACACATGCAAATCCAATCATGACTGGTTTTTAACAGCTAAGCGCGGGTGCAGATTCTGCGAATCGTGTTCAATTTCAGTTCCATGTGTTTTTGTGTCCTGTAGGAGTTCGAGCATCGGTGCGGGGGTGAGCTGAAGAGCGGCGAGAAGGTGGAGCTGTGTACGGATAGTTGTTGTTGGCATGACGGCCATAGCTGTACCTTGCACACACCACGCCAGCAGAATGGGTACGACTGTGGCGTGTTCGTAGTTGAGTACGTGTTTTTCCTAACGCGCAACCTCAGTGCAATCGAAACGCTCCTTGTAGGGCCGTCTCGTGATTGCCTGACACAACAGCGCTACGCCCGGCAGCCTGCCGCTGGACCGTTTACGTCTAGTTCCTACGGGTGCCTTGGCCGTGTAGATACTCCAGTTGAAACTAGATGCCAGGGCAAGCTACTCGAAGCTGCTCTAGGCTTTCATTGCCACTGCATGGAAGCTGGGATCCCCGCGCAGATGCCCTCAGGTGCTGGATCAACATACGGGCTGACTTATAATTTGAAAGCTCGTCTGGCCGAGCTTCGGCAGGCACACGCAGCACTTTTTGGGTCTTCGCGCGGTGTAATATCCAGGCAACGGGAGCTGGAGCTCCATTCTGGCACTCCACCGACACCAATCAGTGCATCCCAGGGAGAAGGCGCAACTGAAGAACTTACTCCTCAGCCAGTGGAAAAGATTCGCTGCCCAGTGAGGCCGCATGAAGCCCCTGGACTCCATGAAAGACAGGATTTGACAGGAGTTATTCGGCAGCCGGATATCCGTCGCTCCACGGATGGCAGAGCGGCGTCAAAGCAGCAGTGCCCGATGTGGGGCCCATTACCACTTCATATCAGCAAGCGGAGGTCTTCCCACACAAAGTGGTTTTCACAAGACCGCGTTACTGAAAGGTGAGAGTGGAACCCCCTACCTTCACTTTCGAACACTTTTTGTAGCTCTCCAACGAGGAAGATGTTAGTGGTGAATCAGCTAGCGCTAGACCAATGAAATTGGTTAGGTTATGAGATGGTGAATCTCGCAGGCGGTCGCAGCTACACAAGATGTTGCTGTTCATGCGACAGAACATTCGTTGGCGGGAAGACCCGAAGCTAATCGCCCATCTCAAATCACTATTTCTGAATATTGACACTTCATGACGTCAGGGGCTTTGGACGGGATCCGGGAGAAAGAGCCGTCAAGTTCGTACTTTTTACTCAGTGTATCACTACTTGACTGCAACAGAGCTTTGCCATCTGCAGCGGCCCAAGAGGTCTGCGCGGCTGGGCTGGATGTCTTCGTTACGATTAGCAATGCAGCGATGCGAGCAAACTAATGTTTTTCACCGAGTTTTGACTTAAGGAATGTAAACGCACGATTATTTTGTAGGTCTTTCACCTAAGATATTGACCCTTGAGGTGTTTGCAATTCATAAAGGATCCACTAAAAAAGATTGCGGTGTGTCAGTTTTATTCCAGTAGACACAATTCCGTCCTATAAGGGGGCTCAGAGTATCCTGAACGTAATGTGTCTACACTGGGAACTGACCTTTTCATGCGTGGAAGGGGTGCCCCTTGCTGGCCACCAAATAGCTCTTCGGCACAGTTCATGTTTTTCCAGTAACTACATAGGTGAGGCGTGGGAGTTACCACTGTGACCCACGGCACTGTCACATTCTGAGGAAACACAGGGTCGGCGTGGGGGAAATAGCCATAGCTTCTGTGCTGTCTGATATGGTGTGGGCTTGGGACCTGATGCATTCTGGCCTGCTGGAGTGAGAATTGTTGTAACCAATGCCATTCTTGCGGATTCTGTTGCCACTGCCCTGTCCACTGTTGTTGCAGCGGCTGGTGGACAGGCTGGCGCTCAGCTGTGATCGCCTGGGCTGGCTGGAACAGCTTGTAGCTAGAACCAAGCAGCTTTTGCTGTACTGGGGAGGGACCGCTGCAGGGTTGCGAACGCTGTGGCTGCAGTGAAGTCGTTGCAGGCCTCCACAGGCCTCTTCCATTGTGCTCGAGGGGGCCCTGGGGGACACTATGGCACGCGGTGGCTTCCCCTTCTGCATTCGTCGGAACGTGTCGGGCAGGTTGATGGTCGGCGGTAGCTTTCAATGCTCCAGGTCCACGCCTGACTGAACCGAGCCCCATTATTGGGGCAACTGGAATTCGTTTTTGTGTATTATGGAGAGAAGAGAAAGAGGACGTTTCAGTTGGCTGCGCCTTCCTAGTTGTAGAGCATAACTGAGGCAGGCAGCACGCTTGGCGGACCTTGACTTCAGGCTGTTGGAAGTAAGCTTGTGGTTCGGTCTCTCTGCTTTCCATGTTTTGGAGGGTGGATATCCCGTCTTCGGAAGGGTTGAGTCTCAATGAGGTTATGCAGGGGACTACTTGGCTTGCTTGCGAAATTTCATGAGCAGTATCTCCATGATTTTGCTGACAGTGAGAGGAACTGAACGGAGAAGTGTTTTCGGAGCTTATGTCACCTCCCCGTCTACTAGGAGCCCCGTTTCGGCTTTCAGTCCTTTCGTCTCCCATTGAAAAGGATGAGCAGTTACTATCTTCCGACGGTTTGTGTGGTGTTTGTGAGCTCTCACAATATGGTAACCAGTCAGTAGCCTCTTCGGCTGGGTAACGCGATGAGCTTTCAGATGTAAGCTCTCCAGGACGGAGTGGCTGCGACATTGAGCCCTGCATTTTCTGTAAGTCGTTACCGGGAACATCATGCGCTTGGTGAGTTGTCGAAGGCCCATGCGGTGACGGTGACCGTGCACAGCTGTTCCCGTTTTTCTCTCGTGATTGCATTCCGTTGAGACTGCTGATTTCGGCGTCAAGTTCCAGCATTCCTGTGGGAAGCACAGAGTAGTGCAGGCCCATTTGCCGCAGTAGGATGCTGTTTAGTAGCTCGAACTGGTGTTGCAATTCCTGCTGCAGTTGAATAGCCTCTTGACGCTCCTTTGCACTGTAAAGCGAGGCCCCTGGCAATTGCTGCAGACAAACTCTAGCGCGAATAGTATATATTCAGGGAAAGTGGAGGTCCTGCTTTATTAGTCGTCACATGCCTGCTTCTGCCTCGACACTGTATCGTGAGTCCATGGCTGTGCGTAGTAACCTACCGCCATCTTAAAGCTTTCTGCGGCTCTTCTTAACCTGAATTCGCATATTAAGGGCCCAACGCAAGGTATGACAACACTCATCGAAGCATGGCCGTAGGTGCCACAATAGTTGTCGATGCTTGGATCGGGGCATCCAAAATATGTTTGCCTCACTCTTTGAGGAGTTCGTACTGCCTCAAGAGAAACTGCTTTGCTGAGGCGTCGTTTCTCCTAACGGGTCTCTCGCGTAGACAGGAGGCACGCTGAGCGAAGTCGATTGCATGCAGCGAAAGCTGAGTAGCCGTACATGCGGGGTTTAGTGTCACCAGCAGTACAATGCTTGCGTCGCTGTGCAGACTTCTCTGCAGTGACACCACAGGCCCTAAACAAGTCGTTGCAGGCATAGTGACCAGCAATCTAGGCAGGTGTGTAGTATAGTATATTAGGTCGCCGCCCCTAGGCGGAAAGCAGATATGTGTAAGTCTAAGAGAAAGCAAGAGGTTTTAGGCTGTCAGGGGAGGAGAGTCAATCCTCCTACAGGATTTTGAGCTCACTGCAAGGATGCGGGTAAGGTTAGAATAGCGGTATGGAATCGGAACATCGGCACCTCCAGTCCCACTTGCGTGTGTATGAGCGTTCGCCTGAATACCCAGTAAATACCAGGTTGTTATTAGCTACTAATGCGTTTACAAGATCTTTGCTGAGCATGAGAAAGGAGCGAACAGCTACTCGTGGCATTTCTCCACAGGCTGAAGGCTTGTAATCAGCGCCCCTGTACCTCTCCGCGACGCTGTTCCTCCTGCTTCACCAGCGAGCCGAAACAAAGACTGCATTTCCGCAACCACAATGCGGCATTCGCTCTGCAAGAGGAAGGCTGAAGCGACTGCTGCTGACATTGGCGGTCATACATCATGGCTGCAAAACTGTACCTTAAGAAAAACAAAGACTTGTTTATTACGGTGCTCTCGGCGCAGCGAAGCTGAAATCAGCCGCAGAAACCCATTTTCACGGAAACGAATAATGAGCCATGCACAATTCAGGTTGGTGAAAAGCCCCTGCTGTCGGCTGACCGACACGGCATAATGACGAGCACGTCTCCTTTTATACAGTGATATGCCAGCTACGTGCAAATGTTACTTTCTTTGTCTGGACGTCAGTTGCACCTTCTGGCTGACGTAGCCGAGCAGCAGGGCAGCGAGACATTCTTTCAGATCCAGCGAGATCTACAAGGGTGAGAGTGCTTCTGCCGACCTCTAGTCGACACCGCTTCCCCATACACCATACTTCTGACGACACAACGAGCCGCGTGAAGACGACCACATGAGACCTGCAGCATCAAAAGATGGCACCGCGCGGAGACAAATGGTTAGCTATGTGCAACTGCACTGACTGCTAGAACCCAGCTTTGCTTTGCCGCAAAGGCCTATGGAGGAAAAACCTGATGCGGGGCCCATTGTAAGAGCAGGCTGACCTGGATGAGTTGTTATTATGGTCTGTAGAGGCTACTTTGCGCTTCTTCTCACACCTATGCGCCCGCACATACCGGAACCGACACTACAACGCAATTGTTACACTTTAAAAGCTGCCGAAAGTCAGAGCTATGTTGACACACTATAGGAATGCTATGATCGGCAAAAATTATTCGGAGAGGCAGTTTAATCGGTAATTACTGCAGCAGGATCTCCGCAAGTTCGTCGCAGTCGAACACAGTCACTTCGCACAAATTTTCCACATGGAAGGTTCCTGTGTGGGGTGTCTCCTTCACCTATGCATTTCAACAGCAAGAATAATCCTTTTAAGCTGATGATGTGATCACCGATGCAAGTGAAGCCCAGCCCTAATTCTAAAGCTAATTGAGTCTTTGTGGGTGACGGATTATCATCTGTAGACAAACTCAAGGAGCTGGTGCACTGAACCCCTGTATGAGCAACGGTGTCTTACACACACGCATCTTTGGGCTTTCCACTCCACTGCATGAATCTATTTGCCGCAATAAATCGTGCACGTTCTCCAAATAGACTTCTACGATAGAGACGCGGACTTCGTATTGCTGAGTCAAACACAGGCACCATGGCCGCCTAAACGGCGGTTAACACTTTGTGAGGCTGCACTTGAACATAATTGAACCGTCAAGGGACCATTCAGTTCAGCGTCGGAAGTATGTGATGACGCACGTTCACGGGACCAGCATCTTCCATCAGGTCTAGATGGTGGGTATAATAACTCGAGAAGCATCACCAGTAGCTTTTCGTAGAGTCAGCCGTGCACCACTAAATTTCGATTTTCAGAATAAAGCGAGCATGGAATTTAAAATATTTTGAACTTCGGCACACGCTCTTAACTTGCTGCACTCAATCAGTAATAGGAACGAATTTCCTCAGGACTGTCTAAACCCAGATGGCACAGCATGCATTACAGTCCCCTCAAATCCCTAAAAAAGCCTATTACACTGGAAAAGCAGAGAAGCTTCAAGAAGTTTTATGGATTCTGCAATAGCTGCCTTATGCTCGTAGGAAGAAAGCATTTCTTGTGGTGTTGAGCTCCAACAACAGCAGAAGCAATGAGAGGGTAGGTGTAGGTAATAATAACAGTACCAGACTGCTTACGAAATATTGTTACCAGCATACTTAGGAGAAGCTGTAAGATACACCAATTCGAACCACCCAATTTAAGCTGTAAATACAACGTGTCTAATATATATCAACTTACGAGGGGGGAGACCTGTTGTGAAAGTTTAGCAGGCTGCTCCTCTTGCTTCTTAACGAACCTGAAGATATCTGCGAAAAATGCGAAGCTCAACGCAGCTAAGTCTAGGCTCTGTCTGAGGCTCATAAGGGTGACAGTCAAGCGTGCAACTGCATCTTACCTTTCATGGATCGCATTAAAATCCCCTCGTCATTCGTGTCTCCAAAAACACTGTAAGACTTTCCGCTCCCTGTTTGCCCATAAGCAAGTAGACAGCAGTCAGTCCCTGGCAGCAAATCAGCACAGCAGTTCTTTCCATGTCATATTCCTACTGTCTTCGGCGGAAGTATACCTATTTCACATCGATATGAGATTTCTATGCGCCCCTGCATGCGTAAAATACTGTGTAATGGCAGAATTGATAGGCTACACAAGTATGCAAGGGTGCGCGGCGTGCGTGTTATGTCCCACCCTCAATAACTTTCCGCACCAAAGGGAGGGCCGCCTGCTCGTAGACAACTCCGGTGCCATCTATTGAGTAAGATACAGTAAACAATACCTCTCGTTTGGCAAAGGCCTCGGCCGTTTTCACCCAGATACCCAGTTCAAGCCTTCCTGCGTTCTTTATCTGAACTGTTTTTCAGGAAATCTGACTGTTTTCTGGGGGTGGCAAAATATCTAAGGGCTATTGAATTTCGTGCTTTGGCTTGCCATGGCAGTCGAAGCAGCCGCTGAAGGATAGTTTAGGCAAGCGTCGCAACCTCGCAGTGCCATATTCGTAAGGAGGGGGGCGAAGGAGAAGTTCCTTCTTGTTGGGGGAGACCGACCAAACGCATTCTACTCCACGTGCCTCCTGAGCTTAATAAGGATACGCAGAGCTTTGCCTTGCGGGATCGGGGCAGGGCCAATGATGATTTATTGCACCGCCTTAAGGATCACGCTGATGGTTGCGCACAAGTAGTAATACGCTTCACAATTCCACCAGTTTTCTTTCCTTAATAAGTACTAAAGAGATCGGAACTAGCCTTAATGTGCCAGCTATAGGCCTAAGGGCTTAGCCGAACTTCTTCTGCAGATAAAGGCCGCAACCTGACAAAAACTTGGACGCGGGACGAAGGCACCCTAGAGACCATCTTGGCGCATTCTGGTAAGGATGTAAGTGGTTTGATTTAAAATATCCTGAATTTCGTCGAAAATCTGTCTTCTAGGGCCGAAGGAAGTGTGGTAGTTCTCGGGACAGCTCATTCTTTCCAGCGGGACCAGCCACAGGTAGATCAATCCAGCACATTGGAGTTGTTGGACGGATCTTCCCCGCTGATGGCTCCTCGTTTTGCATTCGCGTATTTAATAAAGCACAAATACACAAAGGCTGGGCGTACTTCAAGTGCATAGAGCGGTGTCGAGGCAGCCTAAGGTGATTCACCACCACTGCACGACGAGGTGTCGCCGGGCCGGTGACCCGGGATCATCTTCCGAAGTCTGCACCCCGTCATGCAACTGATAAACCAAAAATAGTGAGGTGTGAGAGCATTAAGGTTAGGATCCCGCTGCATGTCCAGCTTCTACACTGATGGACTAGGTTATCTGACAGTAGTGGCGTGCTTTGGAATGGAGCTGCCGACACCATCAAATCTTGCAAGCTCCCACATCTCCAGTTAAGGCTTTGTTGAAGTATACAATTGGCCATCGCTAGCTCATTCTATCACAACCTACTATGGTTGCAATGCAGCAAAGCCTAATTTCTCCCCACCGCCAGCGTGCGCAGGCATCGCCACTATATGCTGCCTGCCGCCAGTTCGACTCCCAATGCTACACAAAAAAGCCGCCCCCCACCAGTTCAATTTTCAATGCTAAACAAAACGCTGCCCTTCTATGAAGAAGGCATTAATGAAAACGCTCCTCTCCAACAGTCACGACAGCGTCATGTTCGCGTGATCTGCCCTGCCCGCTCTCTAGGGCAGGTTGCTTCTTGATATTGACTGAGACACTCTGATTCGAAGCGCCTTCATCGATAATCCCCCGCACGTCACTAGGCCAGAACAACTAATTCCGAATTCATGTATAATGCTTGTCTGCTTGGAAGAGTCTTGCTGTGGCGTCTTGCTGACATGCTCAGCACCAGCAAGCGGAGGCAAAGTCTTGCAAGAATGCAATTTCTTGCACAAACCATGATTGATGCAATTCCACTGACAATTTCCACAACTTGGCACATGGTGCTTCATGCTCTACATAGACCGTAAGACCGCGGGCTGACTACGGGACCCTTCACGTGCAAAAACTTCTGGCTTTTAAGTTGGCACCATGGACGCAACATGTGAAATGTCCTCTTTGAATCGTGCCTTATGATTCAGAGGAAAGCCTTCTGTTCGCGCTCACTGAGGGATTTCTAGACCATCTTTGCAGATGTCAAGCCTCTCCACCTTTCCCATACATCGGAAACAGTCTAAAAGAAAATGCAATACTTCTGCAGAATCATCCTGTCTTAGGACTGGCACGCACAACTATTCCGTGCTACTTGAAGGGATCCTAGCGCTGCACGTGACTACAGATGCGGTCTCCCGCCTCCTCGGTGTCATTTACTGCATCGAATTTGTACGTAGCCACCAGCAAACAAATAAACAAAGCGCGTTAGCTAATCCTATCACCGCTTCATTGCACTGGTCTCAGTTTCGCAACACACCTTTGGAGGCCAGTTTTTGCACAGCTCCTACCTACCTTGAGACGGGGCACTCCGTTCGTCTCCATAGCTGGTCATGCTTGCATAGTGTTCACAGTTGGGTTCACGGATTCCCTTCGGTGCACAATGATGGCGCTGACTAAAAATACGAAAAGTTAGATGGCCGTTGTATCCCTATTAAGGGCGTCTGCGCTTGTGCTTCATAGTGCTAGCAGCGTGCCTTCCATGCCCCCCTTTCTCCAGCCTCGTTGTTATTGCGGCGGCGAGTGCGTTACTTGCGAATCCAGCTTTGCCACTGGCACTGGCACCTCCACATAGCGTGGTACATAAATCGGAACAGGGATGTCAACGTATGTCGGTGAGAGGCGCGGAGCGGCGAACACCTGCGAAGGATTCCGAAAATAAAGCACAGTGCACAGTGGCCATGATTGGTCCGCCTTCGTCAATGAGTGCTAATAGCGGAATACAATGAACTGCATTGTGGGCCAAGCATTTGGAAATGGCATTCTTAATGGCCAATGACAACTCCAGGGTCAGACATGCGTACTGTTGTTGTAATCCGCTTGACGGGCACTGGAATGGGAGTTGATCGCATTGAATTCTGTGAATCTCCGTTGCAAAACGGCAAAGCGGTTGCTGAATTCTGGCCATAGCCCGCAGTCCTTAAAACATCCTCTCGTCTTTGCGCCGGAGGTTGATGGGAGAGGGTTCCTGCTGCGTGTTGCTTGCACAGAAGACGCAACGAGACATGTCACCACAGCAAATTCAGGTGATCAGCCGAGCTTCGCTATTCACAGCTAGCCAGTGAGACACGGGCTTTGCTAAGCGAGATGCAGTTTTACCTCCTCCATTTCCGTGGGTTGCCGAGGCGAAGGTGCCGCATGAATGTTCCCTGTCAGCAGCATAGGAGGCCCGGATATCAGCAACTTTGTTAAAGAGAAATACAATGGGGTGCTTCAAGTCAAATAGCACCCCCATTGGGATGCGCCCCAGGCGCCGTTCCCAATAGACCGTGGGTGGTCACTTCAGGCGAGCGGGACCGACTCAACCAATTCGCATAGATGGCTGATGACCGCTCAGCAGATATCCTCAGGCTTCCGGAAATATAATAACGAGAAAGTGTCACCTAGGTCACGCGCTGTCGCGAATGCGGAAGGCAACGACAAGCCGCCCACGTGCGGCAGCAGCTCTCTCTACCTTGGGGTCCACCGACTGTGGGGCTGAGAGACAAGTACACATTTTACAACTTAGTCACAAAAAGCGACATTTCATCCACAAATAATCATTATCTGTTGGTTCGTTGCAAGCGCCAAACCGCAAGGATCTTATTGCCGCCCTTTCTCAGCTTACCCGTTAACTTGCTCCCATTGGCTCCCGGCACAGTACGACACCCTTACTTTTTCAGGAGAATCTTCTTCCCTACATTTTACTTCTATTTCAGGAGCAGTGTCTAGTAACCCCTTCCCAGTCACCCCCAGGAAGGTCTAGTGGTCGTTTGGGATTGCACCGTCTGACGGTCCTCCCACCCACGGGTGGACAATGCTAAAATACACGAGTAAATCTGCTTCTAATGCACTTCACCATCAGCCTACTGGGTAAGCGCTGTGCAGTTCTACATTGCCAAATGATTTTTTGACCAGTGCTGCTCATCTTCCCCAACTCGCCTAGCCCATCCTGTGTTTTTTTGTTCCGTGGATAGTGAGCTGTTAAAGCTCGGATGAAAATTTCAGTGGTCCAGTGAGGGAAGACTTCCCTTGGCTAATAACCAGTTAAACTTCGCAGATGGCACTCTTATACAGCTGCGGCAGGAATTTAGGGGCGTCAGGAGCTGATACGTTTCGACACACCTGTTGCGGTTACAGTTTTTTACTGTAACAGCGTACGTTGCTTGCAGGAGTCAGCAACGCTCAACAAGTTTATGGAGGGACTGTGACTTAAGCAGCCATAGCAGCGGGAGGGGTGTGCTTGACAGGAGCGTACCGGCTCCGTGTAGCTGCAGCACTCGCCAAGGAAGCAGCAATCTGTTACGCGCTGAAGTGCTTGAAGAGTTCTGTCATTAAGGCTTAACGAACAGGCTTCCGAACCATTTATTGGTCCACGTTTATTGGTCCACCGTTTTTTCTCCGTCTTCCTCCCCGTGCATCCCAAACGGAGACAGAAAGCAAGTGCATTAAACGAGGAGTTACTTGGAACATGAGAAGCGATGTGGGGTCAGTCAAGTCTGATGTATTCCGTGCAGTGGTGTCGGGTGCTGGGGTCTTACGGCCAAGAAGGAAAAATTGGCAAGGAATGCAGTAACCCGAATATATTCTGGCTAAAGAAAGAACGGACTAAACATAGTGACAATAACGCAAATGCTAAGGCACATGGAGGGCTCGTGGTAATACATGGAGTGCTGGAGACGCATGAAAACTAAGCGACACGCATTACCGCAGCTAACGCAGCTTTGCTTAGATTATGGAAGACCCAACTAACAGCTCCAGTTCACCAGTGCAACAGAAGCACCTTCAACTACAATGTTCTCGCTCGCTGTTTGCAGTTTGCATTAGCTGACTCGCCCGCAGGTCCCCATGCGTAAGGCGGTCAAGCACTATTAGCTTCCGTCTGGCAGATCCAAGATTGAGCAGCGTACCGTCTGAGGCCCTTGCTTCTAGATAAACAGCGGTGATACGTCTTTGGATTGAAGACAACTGAATCCGCAGAGTAATATGCGCCCGGCAGGGCAGGTGTGCGCGCTACGTGATACATATGGTTAGTCATCTGGCCCGAGAAGTGGTGAAGACTCCCCTTCGAATTTTTGTGGAGGGCAATAATGCTCGCGTCCTCGTGCATATTCTATCGGTCAGGTAGGTATAGTTAAACTGAGGCGGGAGATACGGCATTGCAGTTTTCGGGCAATAACCCTCAATAAACGCTCAATAAGCTTGTGTATAGGCTGACTGAAGTAGTGGCAAGGCTTCTGCAGGTTCATGGCGGCGGGTTGATTAGCTTGCACTAGAGGGATTTAACTGCTTCGCCTGGCAAGTATATGCTTTATTATCCGCCAGCATGAGCCGCCAGCAGCCTACCCACACACGAAAATATTTTCATATATTGGACTAGGCATTCACCAAGCAGTGCCAGTTCCCCATGCCATACAGCACGAATAAACGCACGAATAAACGGGAAGCCGATAGCCCATGCGGAACACATATGATGCAAGGCGAAAATCAGCATTAGAAAGTTGCCAGCACCTTGATGTTCACGTGCTCCAAGATCACGTCACACGAGGCAACTGCAATGCCGGTTCCTAAGTAGAGGGCCTGGAACTGAGTACCGACGTGACACCCAAGCTGGCGGTTTCTGCCACATCGGGGTCTCTCTGCGAAGTCACTGCCTTCGGATCACTACCACGTGAACCGCCTTCTGAGGAAGAGAGCCTACGGCTATCGCGATTGGTAGCCCCGGCTGATTCTGGTGTGACGTCTGCTGAAAGGGGATCTCGTTGGTTGCCTTGCACCACAGCTTCGCGCTGGTTGTGCGATCCGTCTGAATCTCCTGACCTTCCCTTATTGAGTGACGGGGTTGTTGGCAGTTGCCTCAAAGTAGGATTCGAGATACCCGGCCTTTTCAGAGAGGCACTGGATTCATCTTGCCGTAACTGTCTGTCTGAGCCAGGATTGACTGCCTCAACCGTTGTTATATTTTCGCTTCTGGCGGACTCATTAAGCTGGCAACGTTTTCCTTCGTCATCCGACACGTCTCGAGCTTGCTCTTCCTTCGCCAAGGAGCTTTGCCCTGGATCCTCTATCTGGTTTCGTTCTGATGCTCCGTCGGTTGAGACCAACTGATCTGTGTGTGCTCCTGGTTGAGCATGCAACTCAACGGGTCTGGAAGCCGTCTCTGTCCTATTTGGAGGCATACGTGAGCCCTCTTTATCGACAGAAGGGCATCCACTGCTGAATCGTGAGTCAGTTTGCTGCGATTCTTCATCTTGGCCGACACGGTCGTCGCTTGCACTCTTTTGTGGTCGGCTCTCAAAATTCACTGAGGCAAGGCTGTGAAACCGTTTCGCCAAGGTAGCCTCCCCCTTATACTTTGTAGCGGTGAGGCTGCACGCTTTGGCGAGTGCTGATGGGGGAAAAGCGCATTTCATATCTTCGCCGGCGCCTTCGTGCGGTGGCGACTGCAATGTACAATCAGCGTGAGCAATCTCCTCCTTTTGTGGCGGTACATCCGAGAGGGAAACTTTTGAGAGAAGACGCCTTCCAGAAGAGGAAGTAAGCCGCCGCCTAGGCTTTGTGGCAGGCGTCTCCCCAGATGGTCCGTTGAGGGTCCCAGGAGGCGCCTTCACTGCAGAAGGCCGTACACTACCTGTATTGTGTATTGAAGTGTCTGTTTGTGAGCGTCCCGGTGCTAGGGGCTTCGGATTCGTTTGGAGGCCATCTGCAGAATCATTGGCCTTTGGTTTGCTCTCCCGGTATCCGCCTCTCTTTGTAGGACATCCTGGTTGGCTTCTACTTAGAACCGCATCCTTTCCAGATAGAGATTCTGGAAGTGAGACAGACTGCCGGGGATAGCTTCTCGGGACCTCCTTTTGTGCTACGCTGCTATGGGAAGACGTGAGACCTTGTGGAGACCTAGCCAATGACGGCGGTTTTGGCTTATGTGAAGCTTCCCCTCTGCTAACTCCGCTAGCACTTCTGCTTAGTTCTTGCAACTCACCCTTGGCGTGTTCGTTACCATGTAGCTCCTTTGGCACTTTGTTAGCCCAGCCCCGCAAACCCGTCGCTTTCTCAATCTTTCCATCACGAACTTCTGCATCACCGGAACCTGAAGCTCTACGGACCTCCTCCGCTAGAAGAGCCCCTTGGTCCAGAAGAAACAAGTAGACTGAGCGCAAAGCAAAGTGGTCGCTCTCCAAGCACATGATTTAAGCATTGCAGTGTCGACGAACGCGCCCACCAATACTGAACAAGGTTGCCGACGCCCATACACGCCTGCCTTACCACTGCTACCTGGGCGGGCACAGTCCAACGCAGTGTTTCCAGAAGCGCTGATGGTGTTTATGTGCCCCTTGCTGTTTGCTCGTTGCAGTATTAAGCTCACAAAGCCAAGCTTGGCCTGCGCAATGCCACACAACATCCCGAACATCGCCTTGAGAAGTTATTTGAGGTACAGACCCTGTGTTTTGCTCGCGCCACCAAACGTTTAGCTATACGTGTTCGCTGAATAACGTGTTAGAGCAATGCACTACACAGGGAGCCACTCAAGCTAGCAATATCTATAATGACGCAACAATGTAAACGTATTGAGCAATTTACGTCTGCTGCGCATGCAATCATAAGCAGGGTCCAGCCACTAGGAGATGACTTTGCCTCGACGTCAGTGAAAGGATCTGCCAACAAATAATTCAAAAGCCGTTCTTGTTGCAGGAGCAGGCACATCTGGGGAGTCGTAAAAATCTCTCCATAGCCTCTGGCGCAAGCGTGACACAACAAGAAACGCCTCAAAAGACAAAGTCTGGCATGACAAAAATACCTCAAAAGACAAAGCATAACACAACAAGAAACGCCTCAAAAGACAAAATCTAGAAGTCACAAGGGAGGCCGTTAGCCAACGCTTATGAAGCTGCCTGACCATCCGGAGCATCATCGTTGCCTCTGTATTAGCGGTTCCGGCCAAAGGTCCTGCGAGGCGTAGGTTCACTTACGGCTGTCTGTAGGTGCAGATTGGGGTGTTCCAGTAAGCCCGATAGTTGCGGAGGCTGTCTAGGTCACCAGCTGTGCATTACACGATAATCCAGTAGAAGACGCCCGACAGACAGAATTAAGCACCGTATCAAACTGTGCCAGCGAATTCAGTCGGAGACATGTTATAATTTGGTGTGCAGTTATATTTGTCATGGAAAGTCTAGCGGGGCAGTCTAGAACAAACAGATATAATCATCATCAAGGGTGCTTGCCACTAACCTGCTACGGCATCGTATAACTCTTGCCTGCCTGGCAGTACTGTGGCGAAGCACCGATACGGAGAGCATGGAGTGATGTACAGATGGTTCGTTCTGGGATTCTGAAAAGATGTCAGAAGGGAATGAAGCGTAAAGCCTTGCCGAAAACTTGGAATAAGCAACCGCTATGAGCTGCTGCGCACCTGCAGGGTTGGATAGGAACTATTCGCGTCGCGCTAGGCAGCAAGTCCCAAAGAGTGATGATTGTCGATGCTTCACTTGCATACTAGAGCTGAAAAAATCAGAGCACTTCGACTAGGAGTTGCCCAGTCTTACCTTTAGTGGGTCCATCTTAACCCGTCATTCCCTTCACACACACCAACAAGAGAAGCATCTGCCGCAGCAGGGGGGCTCCTATGAAGGTGACAAGCAGAGAAGCTCCCTTTCTGCAAAATAAACTTAATGGTTTGATGCTGCTCGTAACACAACTTGAACTGTATCTATCTTTCAGTCGCTCCAGCTGAACCTGCCCAATGGAAACAGGCACTGGCCAGGCAGCACCGGAGACGATCTGCGTAGAAGCTAGACCTCCCAGTGGTCGTAAGCTTTTGAAGTCCCCCCAAAATAGAACATACATTGTTTTTCATGAATATATGCCTTGACATGTTTCACCTAGTGGGAAGGCATAGATGTTGCGGCGGAAGCTGCTTCGATGACCGTAGCGGTCAGTGCCGGTCCGTGAACTGTGAATATTCCCCTTTGACCCAGCGCACTAACAAGGAAACCCCAGACAGATCCAGAATCTTCCTGAGTGTTCTTTTTTTACGGCACATATGCTCTCCGTAGGCCCATTAAGTGACGGGCGCATAACGCCTAACTACATGACTCATCGACGGTCCTGAACCTGTTGGACGTCGTTCATTTAGGTTTGACACTGAATGGAGAAACATTGCTGCTGCTCAGCAGGGATGAAACTTGGGGTGGCACAAGGCTGACGTGAGAATATGTCTCCCCTTCCGGAGTCGTCCAAGGCCAGTGCAACTGTGCGCGAAACAGCGTAAACTCACATGATTAAAGGACACTCTCAGCTGTAAAGCGCAAACTTTCGACTTGCTACACATGGGGGCTAGAGGGATTCACACTTCACTGGGGTAGCATGGGAAAATATTTCCACATACCCACCGCAGAATCGCAGCTTCGCAAATACCGGGAAGGGAGCAGGTATGGGAAGTGAGTGTGAATGACCAAAGCCGACCAAAGCCAGATATAAAAGAAGGAGAAGTGATTACCTTCAGCAATACTGCTTCCAACTTATCTAACGAAATGTGTCCTCTTGTAGCATGGTCTATGGTAAGCTGCTATGTACATCTCTACTTGCCCGGCGACTGAATATCCATTGTCAGGTACGTGCTTATCAATAGTCTATAGCGTTCTTGCATGCAACAAAGGGGGTGTGGTCGTGTTTGAATTTTAGTATGGCTTTCAACACTAGTTGCAGCGTGCTGGGTTGCATCCTATCTCAAGCCGCTGGGCCTCGCACAGGGGGTCCCAGGTTTTAGGCCGCTGTATATGGGGCCTGGGGCTGGGTGGGAGGTCAGTTGCTTGCTAGGACTTTCTTGAAAACTCTCACCATAAGGATTTGGGTTCTATTGCAGCTCCTGACAGCCCCTGAATAATATCGAGAACTGTCGTTACAGCTGATGGTAGCACACCATCGTTGGACCGGGTAGGCGACAGTAACGAAGCTCACCCCAACAGCACGGCGGCCTGGTGCACCGCCGTGGTAATTAATAAACACACTCCGAAACAATATACATAAATTCTGTGCGCTGGTTGGCTGTGGAACGAAAACGTGGCTTGGGATTTCAAAGATCGCAAGATGTGCATCAATGCGGAAAGTTCTCTGCATCGGCTGCTTTCTGAAGGCTACGGCCACAGCAGCTTGCCCGTGCGGACAAACAGGAGCAAGCAAGGTACGCTGGAAGGGGTCCCCAGGGATGCAGCTGAGGCACATCTGCAGACGGCCTCGGCCGTACAGCACCCGCGATCCCAGATGGCAGCAGTCTTGTTCGTCCAGTGCTGAACAAAAGCTTCAATACTGGGGGCAAGATGGTCCCCATAAAACAGTTGGAGAAATTTATTTTAGCGTAAAAATCAGGATGGGAAGCTCAATGGACTTATGGATATTCATTTTTTTAAGCCGGCTGATGAGAAGGCAGCAGTGAAAGACACTGCAAAAGGCGCCTTCAGCAAAGGAAGCACAAGCTGAGTTCAACCGCGAATCCACATTTGGAGAAGTCAAAAAGGCCGGAGCTTATATATAGGTCCGTATATCAACGCAAACTTAGTGCGGTTGAACCCTCCAGCGGGTCAAGCCACGATATCCGTGCGTATTTGTTGTTGGGTGACAATATATGCCCCCCTGAGCCTATCAAAAGGGTTTCGTGTGCAGACAGGCAGGCCTTTGTCGACCTGTTGCCGAGGCGGCTGCCAGCCAAACGTATGATAAACCGCATTGCCTCCCTTCTGCCGGGCGAAATACCCAGCAACATTGTAGGTTACTACCTCAGGAGAGAAGAGCTGGAGGACCAGAGAGAGAAATCTAACGTCACGAGAGCTTGAGGAGGGCGAAATACATCACGGCAAGCTCAGCTCGTATTGCAGCCCCAGCAGCGATCATCGGGAAAACAGACGACTGTTCTGGAAAGCTGCAGTCCGTAAATGGTCGTCAACTACCAAGCGTAGCGCATTTTCACCACAATCGCGGCACCAATGCTAACCTAGGAGTTTGCCGTGCTCGTTGCGCTAGTTAGAGGCACCTTAACGTGTACGGATGTGTTGGTTACCACTCAAGTTACTTAGCTATTAAATACAAAAAAGGTATGTACGGGTTTGACTCTAAGGGAGAGTGTCATGACAGTGCAACCAGATGTTACGACACTTGCTAGGCTGTTCCCGCTTCCCTGCCCCGGCCCCTTGGGCAGCGGAACAGGGACCCATGGGGGTAGCGGAACGTGGTTTTTTGAGAAAACAGCAAGGCACTGCCTTGAAGCTCTTTGTTATGCATTTTCTACTGAATATGAAGGTATGTTGAAACTTCTCAGCCCCAGTAACTGTCGACTTGAGGGAGAGAGACCGCGGTTGATCGCCGGCGCGCTTGAGAGTGGGGTCCAGTTTTCGAGGGCCCGGAGATCCCTAGGTCTTCAAATTGCCCTTTGTTGGCATGCAAAAAGGAAAGCTTCTCACACAGCTTGTGCGCCCGCTGGCGGCGCGATCGACGTCGATGTGCCAGAATGTGATGAGAGTGCTGCACCAGCCAGCGCTCCAAAGGGAATTTGCATATTCTACAATAAGAAGAGGAGGAACAGTTCTTCAACAAGAATGGAGAGAGGAGGCCCCTACGCAGGACGCGGGCACTGCAGGAAACGATATTGGAAAGTTTGTATTTCGCCGTTGCGGTTTTACGAAGACCGCACTTTTGGTGAATTCTATCCCTTAAACAGCCGAAGAACAGCAGATATTGACGCACTCAAAGAAAGGGTTCTCAGATATACTGAACAATGAAGAGCTACCAGCGGGCCAGAAAGTCTCTGCAAGCCGCAATGCGCCGCTTCGCTCTCATCACTGGAGCACCCCTAGCCATTGTTCCAAGGCGCCGAAAACACCCACATGTTGAAGGGGGAATTGAGCAGTAAGGCGATGGTTTCCCGCAAAGGGCAAGCTTCAACCGTCAACGGGTACGCCTGCATAGAATCCGGTGTTGGCGAAGAAGATGGAAAGAAGACGGCACCAGCGCATGGAGATCAAGCCCCCTCAACAGAATCACTGTACCATAAAAACTGCCGGCGTCTATAATCAACGAAGATCAAGGTCGTGCGCAGCGCTCAGCAGTACATTCATAATTTGGCTTCGCTGAAGCATTT
>HG710744.1:39149-41649 GCA_000499725.1 Eimeria brunetti
AGTTAAGGGCCAGGCATAAGAAGAATAAAAGAAATAAATAAATAAATTATATAAATTATATATATTATATATATTTTATATAGAATATATATAATTTATTTATTGTATTCATCATGTTTATTATAAATAGTGTCTGTAGCAGTATTATTATATTTATTTAATTTCTTACGGGTTCTCTAATGCATGTAAATATAGTGTTATATATATATATATATATATATATATATATATATTATATTTTGTATTTGGCTGTATATTATATAAATATATATTATATGTATAAATAAAGTATATATAAAGTATATATATACAATATAATGTGTGTGTTTAATGTATTATATTATTCTCTATTAGTGGCTATATTGTATTTTTATTGCAGTACATATATATATAATTCATGTTTTACGTATTATTTTATTTTATATATTACATAATATATCTCTTTATTATATAATATAGAGATATATTATCTGTTTATATGCCATCAATATTATTTAATGTATATAATATATATATATGCATATATTGTATATATAATATATCTTTATAATTAATATTACATATTTACTCTATATATTATATAATGTCTGTTTATTATATAATATTTATTATATAATATACAGATATTATATATTCTAAATATGTAAAATATAATAAATATGTTTCTTATTGTATATGAGTGTTGTGTGGTGTATGTATGCTTTGCTCTGTATAAACTCTATACTATTAAATTAGATAGTAATATATATTATATAATAATTAATATATATTAGAATATATAATAATATATATTTTATAATAAATACTATATAATGTATATGTAAACCCTAAACCCTTACTACGTAAACCTCGGGTGTATACGCAGATATATCTGCATTAAAAGACAGCACAATATTATTAACAGAAAAATAATAAATCAATAAATAAATAACAATAAATAAATACTAAATAAAACAAATAAATAAATAACAAAGAAATAAACAAATATAGACGAATGAAAAAATAAAGAAATGCACAAACAAGGGAGCAATATGCATGCAGTATATATATAATATATAAATAAATATTATATATTTATATTATATAAATAAATATAATATATATTATACATATATATAATATATATTATATAATACAAAATGTATGAAAACGCATACACCTACATATGTAATATATAACTATATATATTATATTTATTTACATAATATATAAATAAATATTATATACATTATATATATTATTATAATATATATTATTTATATATTGTATATAATATATACTATATAATACAAATTGTATGACACAGATACAACTGTATTCCCGATAAAGAATATCATTACAAATCCAAGAATAGACAAAAGACAAAAAGGTAAAAGATAAAAATAAAGAAAATATAAAAATAGAAACAAATAATAAATATGTGCGCAGACACAGAAAATACAATAAGAAAAACAAGAAAAACAAAAAGTATTAATAAAAAAATAATTATATTCCTATTAATAGGGATGCTATTACTAGTAATAGTAATACTATTAATATTCGGAATATTACTGTATTAGTATTAATAATAGTATTATTAATATTAATTATACTCACAAAATAAAAACAAAAAAAGAAGTAAAATACATATTGTATTATTGTTATCGCTATTTCATTATTAGTATACTATAGTGTACTATATATTACTACACTATTATTATATTTCTAATATTTCTAATATTATTATTATATTATTATATTATTATATTATTATATTATATTATATTATATTATATTATATTATTATTATTATTATTATTTTCTTCTTGTATTATTCTTGCGTGTGTTCTTCTTATGTCCTTCTCCTCTATGACTGTGAGTGAAAGAAAAAAACAGAAAAACAAATAAAATTTAAATAAAATAAAATAAAATAAATAAAATAAAATAAAATAAATAATTCTAAATGAATATTATTACTGCAAATGCAAGGAGGCTTATGTATGGTGGGGTGTACATACACCTGCCGCGATGCGCATCGTTGGCCCCCAAACCCTAAACCCTAAACCCTAAACCCTAGGGTTTAGTCTCCTCGTAGCAAACGCTAAACCCTCGTTGCAGTAGGGGCGGCTCCTTGTCTTGGAGTTTCGCCGCCACTCAAACCCTAAACCCCAAACCCTAACTAAACCCTAAACCCTAGAAATCCCAAACCCTTTCCTGTTGCTAACAAAAATAAGCAACAAAAATTTCAATTCCCAGCAACCACCAAACCCCAGCAGGGCGCCGCCGATATGCATGCAGCAGCGTGTGGCTAGCTAGCTAGCTGGCTAGCTAGCTAGCTAGTCAGCTAGCTAGCTAGCTAGCTAGCTAGCTGAATTGGCTAGCTGGGCGAAGCTCGCTAGGTAACCGAAGAGGCCAGCTAGCTGGAGCCAGCTAGCTAAGTGGCTAGCTAGCTAGCTAGCTGAATAGCTAGCTAGCTGGATAGCTAGCTAGCTGAATAGCTAGCTAGTTGAATAGCTAGCTA
>HG710744.1:44149-52315 GCA_000499725.1 Eimeria brunetti
TCGCTCGTGTGGGCAGCAGATGCGACAAGTAAGTAAACCCTCAAAGCTAAAACCCTAAACCCTAAACCCTAAACCCTAGGCCTCGGACTAAACCCTACCGAAACCCTCGCTCAGACTAAACCCTAAACCCTGGCTCAGCGAAGCCCTAAGCCTCCGCAGCTGCATGCGCATGCAGACGCAAGGTGTAGGTGTCTGTGTAGCGGTGGTTTAGGGTTTAGGGTTTAGGGTTTGAGGAGGGGGGTTCAGGTTTAGGGTTTAGGGTTTAGCGGGTGCTGATAGAGCACAGCGTTTGCGCCCTTTAGGGTTTAGGGTTTAGGGTTTAGAATGTGTGTGTGGGGCTCGCGCCTTGGCGCTGCTGCCTGCCGGAGCCCGCGGGCCTAGGGTTTAGGGTTTAGGGTTTAGGGTTTAGGGTTTGCGCTGAAGGTTGCAGAAGACTATTTGCTGGGCCCTCGCGTGGGGCAGA
This sequence comes from Eimeria brunetti, assembly GCA_000499725.1. Lineage (NCBI taxonomy): Eukaryota > Apicomplexa > Conoidasida > Eucoccidiorida > Eimeriidae > Eimeria > Eimeria brunetti. The sequence goes on from HG710744.1 coordinate 44,613, forward strand.
ATGCCGAAAGAGATGCAATAATGGACGTTGTAGATCAAAGTCCCCAGGATGCCCTGGCCTTCATCAAGTAAACCCTAAACCCTAAACCCTAAACCCTAAACCCTAGTGAGCCCTAGTGGGGGCGGGAAACGGGCTTTCAGCCGCATACTTTAAACCCTAAACCCTACACTGGCCAAACCCTCGACCGCCCCTAAACCCTAAACCCTTCAGTGCGCCATCTGTTCGGTAGGTTCTCGGCAGCAGACGCTTGAGACGAGGGTTTAGGGTTTAGGGTTTGTGGTTTAGGGTGGTTATGCTCTTCGGCACAATTTCGGGGCTCCTCATATCGACCCCCACCGTTATTTATTTGTCTTGGAATTGGGCTCACTGCGAATGCAACAAGGCGCTGCTGTGGTGCGAAACCCTAAACCCTAAACCCTAAACCCTCGCTGTGGCGTGCGCAGCTGCTGCCCGCCCTAGAGCGTCCCTTCCTCCCCGTTTCGGGTTCTTCCATTTCCCCTCTAGGGTTTAGGGTTTAGGCGTCAGGATTGGGCCAGTCCGCAGCCCAGGATCTACCGTCTAGGGTTTAGGGTTTAGGGTTTAGGGTTTAGGGTTTGCGCGCAGGTGGAACGTCATCTTCACCAGCCTGCAGATTCCTCAGCTCCCCGTGCGCTATTTGTTTTTGTGCCACCTCTGCACTTGCGGGGGGGGTCGTCGGGAGATAGTTGACATGTAAACCCTAAACCCTAAACCCTAAACCCTAAACCCTCGTTGCGCCCCAGTTTCTCCGCAGAGGCAGGCCCGAGGCGTGCGCCTAGGGTTTAGGGTTTAGGGTTTAGGGTCTTCACCACTCCCTTGCTTTACCCACCCGTCCCCGCACCCCCGCCCCTCCCCCGAACCCCCAAACCCTAAACCCTAAACCCTAAACCCTAATTTGCATGCAGGGTGATGCGGATGACCAATGGTCCTGGCTGGGGCATCTCGAAGGGGCTTAGCGTCCTTTCTTACGCCTGGTTTATTCTGGGGGTTATTTGGATCTTCAATGAAAACCCTTGCCCCTATGCCCCTGGATTGTGGAGAATAACCGCCAGCTCGGTGAGGGTTTAGGGTTTAGGGTTTAGGGTTTTTGGGAGGGGTCAAGGTTTAGGGTTTAGGGTCTTAGGGAGGGGTCAAGGTTTAGGGTTTAGGGTTTAGGGTTTTAGGTAGGGGTCATGTTTATCTTCAACGGAAATCCTTGCCCCAGTACTCACTGCTAGCTCCGTAAGGGTTTAGGGTTTGGGGTTTAGGGTTTTGTTAGGGTTTAGGGTTTAGGGTTTTAGAGAGGGGCTAGGGTCTAGGGTCTTAAACGAAAACCCTCAGTCCTATGCCCCTGGGCTGTGGAGAATCACCGCGAGCTGTGTTAGCTAGGGTTTAGGGTTTAGGGTTTCGCTAGGGTTTAGGGTTTAGGGTTTAGGGTTTGTGTTGCGTATAGATATCGATTTGCATTTGCCGTTTGGTTGCTACTTTTTTCTTTTTCTGGACTTCTTTATCTCGGCGGGATGAGGCGGAGATTAATCCAGAAGCAGCAGCAGCAGCAGCAGCAGCAGCAGCAGCAGCAAACACAGGGAGGAGGGGGGTCTCCCCTGCTGAGATGCAGGCCCTGCCTACTGTCACTTACAGGGAGCGGCTGCAGCAGCTGCAGCAGCAGCAGCAGCTGCAGCAGCAGCTGATGCAGCAGCGGGAAAGGGACAGGCAGCAGCAGCAGCAGGAGCTGCAGCAGCGGCTAAAGGGGAAGCAGACTGCCGCTGCTCCTTCGGACTCAGAAGCAGAGGCAGAGCAGCAGCAGCAGCAGCAGCAGCAGCAGCGGCGGCGGCAGCAGCAGCAGCAGGCAAACAACTATGGGTAAGGAGCCTCAATTTCTAAACCCTAAACCCTAAACCCTAAACCCTAAACCCTCAGTCCAATGCATTGTTTTTAGCTGGGCCCAAAGCCTCCCTACAGTTTCCAAGCCCCATACCCCTCTCTTTCTTGTGCTGCTGCTGCTGCTGCTGCTGCTGCTGCTGCCTGTTCTGCTGCTGCCTGTTCTGCTGCTGCCCCTGTGCTGCATCTTCTGCTGCTTCTGCGTCTGCTCCTTCTCCTCTGCTGCTGCTGTTGCTGCTGCTGCTGTTGCTGCTGCTGCTTCTGCTGTTTCTACGCTGCTGCTGCATTTGCTGCTGGTGGTGCTGCTGGTGCTGCTGCTGCTGATTTGCTGCTGCTGCAGCCTGTGTCGGGTTGCTGCTGGTTCTGCCAGTGCCTGTGCAATATGTCTCAATGAATTTTTGCTGGACGATTTGCTGCGGCTGCTGCCTTGCTGCCACAGCTTCCACGTGGGGTGTATAGACACCTGGCTCTGCAGCAGCAGCAGCTGCCCCTTGTGCCAGCGCAGCATCACAGCTAGCTGCAGCCAACGAGACACCAGCCATACACCAGACCACTGGTCCACTGCAGCACACACACACCAGCACCAGCAGCAGCAGCAGCAGCAGCACCAGCACCAGCAGCAGCAGCAGCAGCAGCAGCAGCAGCAGCAGCAGCAGCAGCAGCAGCACCAGCAGCAGCAGCAGCAGCAACGGCAGCAGCAGCCACCAGCGCCGCACACAGCTAGACAGACAACTCCACCTCCTGCCTGCTAGCTAGCGAGCTAGCTACACAGCTAGCTAGCTAGCTTGGGAGCTAACTAGCTTGGGAGCTACCTAGCTATCCAGCTAGCTAGCTAGCTAGCTAGCCAGCTAGCTAGCTAGCTAGCTGTTTTGTCTTCAGTACACCCCCGCCACAGCTAGCTGGAGGCCCGCAGGGCAGCTGCCTGCCCGCCGCCTCTCCAGCTAGCTGGCTAGCTAGCTAGCTAGCTAGCTAGCTAGCTAGCTGGCTGGTTGGCGAGCTAGCTAGCTAGCTAGCGAAACTGCTGGCGAGCTACCTTACGGCTAGCCACACGACCTGGTTAGCTAGCTAGCTACCTAGCTAGCTATCTAGCTAGCCAAGTAGCCAGCTATCTAGGTAGCTATCTGGCTAGCTAGCTAGCTAGCCAAGTAGCTAGCTATCTAGGTAGCTATCTGGCTATCTAGCTAGCTAGCTAGCCAGCTAGCTAGCTAGCTAGCTAAACCGCAGTGAGAGGGGCGGTGAGCTTAGGAGCACTGCTTGCTTGTGTGGCTGGCTAGCTGCAGCAGGAGGCTGCTGCTGCAGCTGATTTGTAGTTGCTGCTGCTGCTGTGCTGCAGCAGCTGCAGCAGCTGCTTTGCTGCAGCCTCGGCTACTGGTGCTGCTGCTGCTGCTGTGCTGCAGCAGCTGCAGCAGCTGCTTTGCTGCAGCCTCGGACACTGGTGCTGCTGCCGCTGCTGCAGCTGCTGCTGCCAGTAGTGAAGGAGGGGCTGCTGCTGCTGCTTCTATGGAGCGCCAGTGCTGCTGCTGCGGGTGCATGCAGCCCGCTGCAACAATGAACTAGGGAATGTTTTGCTGCTGCAGCGGCAAGCTTTGCTGCTGCTGCTGCAGCAGCAGCAAAGCTCAAGTTCTCTGCTGCTGCTTCGGTGTCAGCTACCTGTGTGTTTGTTGCTGCAGCAAAGGGGCGAGCGCAGCAGCTGCAGCACCTGCTGCTGCTCCTGCTGCACTATCTGCTGCTGTTGCTGCTGCTGCACTATATGCTGCTGTTGCTGCTGCTGCTAAACTTTTAAAAATGCAACATCGGAATAAATCTGTCTAGTTCATAGAAAAAATAGGGCCACTTGCTGCTGCTGCTGCTGCTGCTGCTGCTAGTGCCTGCTGATTGTGAGCAGCATTCTGCTGCTGCAGGTGTGGCCTACGGGTTTGCAGCAGCAGCAACTGCTGCTGCTGCTGCTGCTGCAGCAGCTGGTGCTGCTGTTGCTGCTGCAACAGCTGGTGCTGCTGTTGCTGCTGCATCAACTGGTGCTTCTGCAGCAACTGCTGCTGCTGTTGCTGCTGCTGCTGCTGCTGCAGCAGCAAAGGTGGGGGGGATGACAATTCTGCTGCTGGGGGAAAGACGGTTGGCTTTTGCATGCGCAGCGGTTGCTGCTGCGGTTGCTGCTGCTGCTGCAGCAGCCGTTGCTGCTGCCACTGTTCGTAGTTGCTGGTGCCCCTTGTTGCTGCTGCTGCTGCGTCTGCTGCTACTGCTGCTGCTGCTGCTGCTGCTGCTGGGTATCTGTAGCAGTCAGTGGAGAGAGACAAAGTTCGGCCTGCAGGCTGCCGCTCTAACAGAGAAAGGGACCTGCTGTGCATCACCATCGGCTGCTGCTGCTGCTGCTGCTGCTGCTGCAGTTGCTGCTGCTGCAGTTGCTGCTGCAGTTGCAGCGGGTGCTGCTGCTGCAGTTGCTGCTGCAGCTGCTGCTGCAGCAGCGGCAGCCTCTGAAGCGGGGTGAGGGGCTGGCGCGGCTGCAGCGGCAGGCCGTGCTGCTCCTGCGGCTGCTTCCCAAACTGCTGCTGCTGCTGCTGTTGCTGCTGCTGCTGCCGCAGCAGCACGGGCTGCTGCTGCAGCGCAGACATCCGGAAGCTGTTCTGCAAGTCCTGGCGACTGGGGGGATCATGGGAGAAATTGCTGTGCAGCCGCATCTGCTGCTGCTGCTGCTGCTGCAGTTGGTGCTGCTGCTGCAGTTGCAGCAGCTGCTGCTGGCGTTGCCGCAGCTGCTGCTGCTGCTGCTGCAGCTCTTGCTGCTCCTTCAGGGGACTCCATTGTGCCCCTCTCGGCTGGGCGCTAACAAAGCGAGGCGGCCCTCCGGGGAGAAACAGCTGCTGCTGCTGTTGCTGCTGCTGTTGCTGCTGCTGCTGCTGCTGCAGTTGCTGCTGCTGCATGCGGTTGTGGTGCATAATGCTGGGCAACTGCTGCCCGCTAGGTTGGTGTTGCAGCATCTGCAGCTGCTGCTGCTGCAGCAGCTGCTTTATTTGATCTTGCTGCTCTGTGCTGCTGTTGCTGCTGCCCCTGCTGCTGCTGTGCTGCTGCTGCTGCTGCTGCTGCTGCAGAGGGGTGTCCATTGAAGTGCAACGGGAGATGGATTCCTCGCGAGAAGAAAAACTCCGCTGTCTCCTTAAAAGGGTTGCACCCTGTTGCTGCTGCTGTTGCTGCTGCTGCAGCTGCAGCTGCTGCTGCTGCTGCTGCTGCTGGAGGCGGTGCAGGTCTGGTAGCTGCTGCTGCAGCAGTTGCAGGCGACGCGCCTCGCCAAACTTCAGTGACTGCTGCTGCTGCAGCTGCTGCTGGTGCTGCAGCTGCTGCTGTTGTTGCTGCAGCTGCTGCTGCTGCAGCTGCTGCAGATGCAGTTGCCCTGCTGCGGAGATGCTTCGAGACGGTCCAGCGGATTCTTGGTTGCTGCAGCTGCTGCTGCTGTTGCTGCTGCTGCTGCTGCTGCAGAAGCTGCTGCTGCTCTTCAGCAGGGGAGGATGAGGCAGCTGCGATGGCTGCATAGGCTCTGCTGCTGCTAGCTGTCTCTGGATCACAATACGCTGCTGCTGCAGCTGCTGCTGCAGCTGTTGCTGCTGCTGCTGCTGCTGTTGCTGTTGCTGTTGCTGCTGCTGCGCTGAAGATACCCCTCGCTGTGGGGAGTAACTTGTATGGCCAGCGGAGACCAGCTGCAGTTGCTGCTGCAGCTGCTGCAGCTGTTGCTGCTGCTGCTGCAGTTGCTGCAGCTGCTGAGCCTCAACCTCGCATAAGGTAGAGGAAAGGGACATAGTCTTGTCTTGCTGCTGCTGCAGCTGCTGCTGCAGCTGCTTCAGTCGTTGCTGCTGCTCTGCTTCGCGCTCTGCAACCTCTTGCTGCTTCTGCAGCAGGTGCTGCTGCTCCAGGGCGAACTGCTGCTGCTGCTGCCGCTGCAGCTGCTCGCTCTGCTGCGCAAAGCGGGTTCCTCCTGCTGCTGTGCCTTCACCCATTCTGCTGCTGTCGCTGTTTCTGCTGCTGCTTCTGTTGCTGTTGCTGCTGCTGCTGCTGCTGCTGCGATTAGTCTGCTGCCGTTCCACAGCAGCGCCTCCTAAGACCCCTCTAGCAGAGGGCAGTCCCTTTTGTTTCTGCTGCTGCAGCTGCTGCTGCTCCTGCTGCTTCTGTTGCTGCTGCTGCTGCTGCTGTGCTGCTGCTGCTGCTGCTGCTGCTGCTGTATCAAGCGGCAGCCCGCCGCAGCGCCCGCAACGCCCATTGACACATGCAGGGGTCTGAGTTGCCGGCTGCTTCGTTGCTGCTGCTGCTGCTGCTGCTGCTGTTGCTGCTTCTGTTCCTGCTGCTGCTGCTGCTGCTGCTGCTGCTCGCGGAGTCCGAGGCGTTGGCCTCGCTGTACCCTTGCTGCTGCTGCTGCTGCTGTTGCTGCTGCTGCTGCACCAGTCTGCTGCTGATCGAAGGGGAGACACATCAGGACTCCTGCGGCCTCTCACCGTCAACTCGCTGCTGCTGCTGCTGTGGGGAGCAGCAGCAGCAGCAGCAGCAACAGCAGCAGCAGCAGCAGCCGACTGCCTTGGGTTGTTCTCAGCATGGGTGCTGCTGTCTTGGCTGTCTTTGCTGCTGCTGCTTTCTTCAGCCGTTTGCTGCTGCTGCTGCTGCTGCTGCTGCTGCTGCTCCATGGGCTTCCTCTGCAGCAGGAGCTGCTGCTGCCGCTGGTGCTGCTGCGAGAGCTTAGCAGCAACAATACGGCGAGCAGCAGCAGCAGCAGCAGCAAACACGTCTGGCAGCAGCGCGTTTAGTTCAGGGCCATCTAGTGATTCCACCTGAGCATTAAGCAGCAGCTTCTGCTGCTGCTGCTGCTGCTGTTGCTGCTGTTGCTGTTGCTGTTGCTGCTGCTGCAGTTGCTGCTGCAGCTGCTGCTGCTGCTGCTGCAGTCGAGCAGCAAATCGGCTAGCTACAGCAGCTAGCCGTTCGTCCTCAAGGCCCAGCTGCTGCAGCTCAGCTACCACTTCTGCTTCCCAGCCGCTGCTGCTGCTGCTGCTGCTGCTGCAGCTGCTGCAGCTGCTGCTGCTGCTTCTGCTGATTGTTTGAGGCTTGAGATCATTCCTCATGCTGCTTGCTACTGCTGCTGCGGAGAAGAAGACAGGTTGCTGCTTCTGCTGCTGCTGCTGCTGCTGCTGCTGCTGTCCTGCGCGTTTCACGTGATGCTGCTGCAGCAGCCCGGGGGTGAACTGTGTGGCCATCTGGAAGCCTACGTCCCTGCTGCCGCTGCTGCTGCTGCAGCAGCTGCTGCTGCTGCAACTGCTGCTGCTGCTGCTGCTGCTGCTTCTGGTGAGAGGCAGTGCTGCAGCAGCAGCTTGCGGTCCCACGCTGCGGGCCCTCCTGGTAGTCAGTTTGGAGTTGTTAGGTGCAGCAGTTGCTGCTGCTGCTGCTGTTGCTGTTGCTGCAGCAGCAGCAGCAGCAGCAGCAGCAGCAGCAGGGTGGGGGGTTTGTTTGCGCCCTGTCTCCTTTTGTCTCTGCCTACAAACTTCAATGTGCCGTTCAACAGATTTGAGGCAAAAACGGCGGAGACACAGCGGGCACCGAGCAGCAGGCATCAGCCGCCACCTGCAGCACAAACAGCAGCAGCAGCAGCAGCAGCAGCAGCAGCAGCAGCAGCAGCAGAAGCAGCAGCAGCAGAAGCAGAAGGAAGCGAAAGGAGTAAGTCAGCAGGGAGAGGTAGGGGTGTATCGAAAAACAAGGCAGAGCAAGTGCGGACATTCGATAAGTCGGTTGCAGCAGCAGCAGCAGCAGCAGCAGCAGCAGCAGCAGCAGCAGCAGCAGCAGCAGCAGCAGCAGCAACA
>HG710752.1:4174-26823 GCA_000499725.1 Eimeria brunetti
GCAGTTGCACGGGTTTGCAAGTTGCGCATGTACATAAACATGAGTACATGCATACTGCTTGTAAGCATAGGGCTGCGCGTGTGGCAGCTGCAACAGCAGCAGCAGCCTGCGCAACTGCAGCAGCAGCAGCTGCAGCAGCAGCAGAAATAATGTGGGTGTGCGAGGATATTGCTGCTTTTACTCTAAGTGGAAGGCACCCTGTGGACGTCAGTGAAGGGCCCGCTAGGTGATCTGTGTGAACAGTGTGCCGCTGCCGCAGGGCGGGAGAGAGTGCTGCTGCTGCTGCTAGACCTGTGCCCCGAAGAAGCTGCTGCTGCTGCTGCTGGCAGCAGCCTGCTGCACCTCCTCGCCGAATGCTGCGGCGGCAGCAAAGCAACAGAAGCTGCACTTAAAGCTGCTGCGCTGCGACAGCAACCCGATGCAAAAGCGAAGAGGGAGGGTCTGGAGGGCTGGACACCTCTTGTACGCAGTTGCATTTGTTAATCTTCTTTCTGTTTACACATATATATATGTCTTTCCTTATTTTTGTACACTATATAGAAACACGCAGGTAAAGATGCAAATAATATGCGTATGCATTCTTACACCTACTTTCATTTCTGTACATTTATTTGCGTATGCATATACACACTTCACTGCAGACTGAGCACATGAGTATACAAGAGGGTTAAGGGTTTAGGGTTTGGGGCCTAGGGTTTGTAGAGCGTTGGCCCTTTGTTGCTGCAGCACATTTCCTGCCTCCGTGGGAAACAGCGGATGGCTCGCTTTCTGCTGCAAGCGGGGGCTGACGCCTCAGTAATGACAGGAGCCTTCGATGCTGCTTCTCCTCTCCTTAGGGCAGCAGCAACTGGAGCTGTATGCGGGATGGTCCGTATAGAGGCCAGCCTGCCTCCGCAGCAGAACCAATCGGAAGCAAAGTCTGAGCTGCTGCTGCAGCTGCAACAGCATCTGCAGCAGCAGCAAAAGACCGATAGCCTCATCCCCCGTTATGGCAAAGATACAGGCCTGTTGCCTATCCACCTAAGTTGCTTTGGGTGGGTGCAAAATGATGAAAACTAATTTGCTGTTGGGGGTGCTAGGGTGTGATCGGTTTTCTTGCTGTTGTTTGCACGTTGGTCCTTGTTGACCACTGCCGTTGGTGTTCTGTTGTTGCTTTTCCTTTGCTGTTGTTTCACTTGCTGTCTGCTGCTCTGGAGTTGCTTAATGCCAGCATAAACAGCGCAGTTTTTCAGTATATTCTCCACTGGTGTGTCCTTCGTTCATTCCGGTGAAGGTGACTTAGAACAATTATACTATTTCTTCTAGATTCGCACATACAGGGGAACTGTTGCTGGTTTTTTGTTTTGCCGCTCAGGGCCCACAGGGCTCTCACTCGCCTGCTGCTGCACGCCGGCACCCGCATCGACGCGCTGACTGAACAGCTACGGTGGAGCCCCCTGCATTTTGCTGCTGCCAGCGGCTCAGCAGCACTGGTGGGAGATATATGCCGGTGGTCTGCAGGAAAGCTGGTGAATATGAAAGACGAAGGAAGGGACCTTCAGCGGACCCCCCTCACTATCGCATGCGAAAGAGAGGCAAGCCAGATACAAGTCGATATAGAGTTTCCCTGCAGTTTCTGTATTCATGTTTATTTGAATACATAAGGATTCATACATTTGCATACTTATTACTTGCACTGGAAAACGTGTCTAGACGTAACAACACTCGGCAGGAAATTCAGCCTTTTAACCATCAAATATAATATTCAACAGAATCTTTGTTACCCTCACCCAAAGAGTGCAGCAACAGTACGCTGCTCGTGAACCGTTCAGTCACTTTCTATCCAGACCCTAAACCCTAAACCCTAAATCGCACTCTTACAGGAACCACGTGAAGTCCGTAGAGGCCTCTCCGGGGTAACAGTAAATCAATGAAATATATTGGGGGGGCGCATGGGTGCGCCAGCATTCCACTTGGGTATTGCTGTTTTAAACAGAGCTGTATTAAAGTATTATTCAATACACCATCCCATAGTATCACTAGTGGCGGCTGTTCAGGATTTGGAAGTTGTAAAGGTTTTGTTGGCTTTCGGCGCAAACCCCCTCAAAGCCGTTCGCTTCATCGGCCTGCGCGCCGCTTGTGAGCCATTGATATAGATGAAGCCCCTATAATGCTTGCTTTTTACCCCCTCTGTGCAACTGATAAGATTATGCATGCATGCATGGACTTGCCAGTGCCTATCTACCCAGTTCCTGCAAAAATTATGTAGTGTTTACTCCCTATCGGGATTTGTTGCAGCAGGTGGTGTGCAGCGCTGCCCTGTGTAGAGCACCTTCGTTGTGTAAGCGGGCTTACTAAAAGGCTGTCGGTTGTTCCGTAGAAGCAAACGCGACAAAAATATGATATCTGAAAGGTTGCTTCTGTTATGAATTGCTTAGGCCTGGGGGAAGGAGAGGCCGATAACGATGACCAAGGGGAGCAGATCACCCCTCTGCATATCGGCGTATTGGGAGTGAGTTAGTGCTGCACATTTGTATTTTTTCGTTGGTGACGAACGTATGCTTCTGCATGCATATTCTAGTTGCTTATAATACGTACTTGCTTGCATTGCAAACCCCTCGATGCAAGATCTCGTTTTCCTTTGCTTTCTTGTATGATGCATAGAGTGGGGGCCTGTTCTGCTGTCAAGCTCCTTACTGCATGATGCATCTGCATTTTAAGATGAAGAGCATATGACTTTGTTTCCTTCTCGCCAAAGTAAATCAGCCGCTGAGCTCGATGCATACGGTTTATGGGAATATTTTGTTTTGCAACGTCTGGAGTGCCGCAACAAAATGATGATTATGACGCAATACGAAATACTATATGTTACTAACAGCTCTGTGGAGGGGTTTTGCATGCCGATGGCTGCTGTGCTGCACAGGGAAACCCCGAGTTTGTCATGGCACTTCTGCAACTATTCAAACATCACGTTGAACGATTTGGGACAAATGAGTCCCAAAAGGCAACCCCCCGGAAGCTCCAGCAGAATAAACGTCAAATATTCAGCCAGCGAGATGCGGCAGCCCTGGAGACAATTATCACAGGAAAGCCTAAACCCTAAATTTTAAGACTTAAATATTTAAGCACGTTGGGAACTGGCCCGCTTGAGCAGGTGAGGGCGACGGTAAAATCCAAGTCCTAAATCCTAAACCCTAAAGTGGAAAGTGGCAGCCTATATGTCAATTGACAGCGTGAGGGAGCTGCATTTTGAGGCAACGCTTACAGTGTACACAGAAAGAATAGTAAAAGGGCATGCAGATTGCTAAACTTTCGTGAAGATGCCAACATGCTCACAGGCATTTGAAAGGAGCCTCATACGTTATTTCTCCTTGTGAATAATACCTGTCTGTAATCCTTTATTTTAATGAAGTACTCCCAGTTTCAGCCTCTTCTAAAATGATAAAATGATGATAGCGACTTGCCTACGATCTGCAGGGGGTTACGGGAAACCTCCAGCAGAAGTCCGCGAGATGTTGGAAGGTGCGAATATCACCTCTGATTGTTTTTGCAGTGTGTTTATTAGTGATTAGGGCTAAGAAGTACACTGCAGCAGAATGTATAATATAATAAGTATATAATTGCAGATAGTAAATAGTCACATACACATTCAGTTGGAGAGGGTTGAAGGAGCCCGCCCGTGTACCCCGTTAGGCATTTTCTCTCTGTTGTCCTGCGATTATTATTCTCCCGTATTTCTCAGTATTCCCCGATCCATATGACTGTGCTTTCTTTTCTTTTGCTCGCTTCGCTAGTTGTGTTGATGTTGTCTGCTTCGTTTGTTTCGCCCCCAGCGGCGCGTCGCCAGGCCGGCAAGGTCCGGGCGCCCCCAATTATTTTGATTGGGGAACCAGATGAAGGGGCTACGGGAGGAAAATTGACTCCTGCTGCTGTCGCAGTGGCTCTGGCAGCCCGTGCAGCGCGCACAGAATGCAGTGCAAGGAACGCACCGTCTCCGTAAGTGTACAGGCAGCCTTGAGCCACCTTCGGCGCACTATTCAAACATATGATATCTAATCAAATGTTTCCTAGGTTTTAGGATTTAGGGTGTAGGGTTTAGGGTTTCGGGTTTGGGGCGAGGGGTTCAGTACAAGCAAGGCCATACCAAGAAGTTGAGCATGCACAAAAAAACAAAACAAATTCCCTGCTCGTATACTTGTGTCAGGGAAACCATCAGAAAAAGACGAGATATATCTGCAGCACTAATCGGTTTCGCTGCTGCAGAAGCCCCAGCAGAAATTGCTGCACAGGCGTGCGGCCTGGAAAGACTCTTAGCATATTCAGATGAGTCGCTTGCCGTCAGCATCATAGAGGTAATTGGTTGTTTATTCAATTTGCATATAACCAAAGCGCGTGCATGAAAATAATTATAGTTGTATATATTGTATGTTGGTTATATATAGTTTTTATACATAATATTGTATTGCTCTAAGGCGGCACCCGAACTGCGCATACTACACACGAGTTGCTCAATGGCCAGTTAGCTTGTAACGCAGTCGAAATGCACGTAGCGCATCAAGCACACGAATAGCGTATTAGGAAATGGAAAGCACAGTTTGCTTTACTAAGGAGATATGTATTTGAAGCCTTATAGCTGATCTGGAGTAGATGGAATTTGGGTGAAACCCAATAGCATCAATAATAGGCTGAATAGCTGTATTTCAAATGCTGGGTATTTACGGACACTAATGATGTATCTTTGGAAGTAATACTTGCTGCTGACTCCTTCTGCCCAGGAGCTGTCATATATTTGCTTGAACCAGCATGAGCACCAACGAACACCACGGGAAGAAGAGAAGAAAGAACGCCCCCGCATGCATACAGCTTCTGCTGCTCAGCTCAAGGATATGTTCTTGATAATTGCCAGCAGAGCGATGCAGCAAGCTGTGTTCCGTAACTTCACTGGAGCCATCCGCCTCTTGCTGCGAATTGTGCGCCTCAGGAAAAAGTTTTTTATTGCACTGAGATAGATTTCTGCTGCAGCAAGCAAACAGCTGGAAGCAGATCTAAGCACATATGCATGCATAAACATGCATGTATTGAAATTTGTCTTGCGCCTTACTGTGCTTGTTTACCAGGGAGTTTATGAGCGAAATGCAGCAGAAAAAGCCCTCCATGTAGCGGCGTCTCTGGGGTATGCACGAATATGTCAGCTGCTGGTAGATTCAGGAGTTAAGGCAATTTCGCCGTCGTGTAAGGAAAAGGGGCCTTTTGAGCTGCTGGCGAAGGCGCTGCAGCAGCAGCAGAAGCACTCGCTGCTGCAGCAGCAGCACGACATCCTTGCGACTGCTGCTGCAGCTGCCTCTGCTGCACCCCTAACAGGAGGCACATCCGGAACCGCTAAAAGAGCTGCAGCATCAACTCTCGAGTCTGTTGCAGCTTCAACGATCAAGCATACTGCTCAACTACGGAGAGAAACAGCAGACAATTCCAAAATTGGAGTACCGGGTACGCGTGTGCTTAGGAGGCAAAAACAGATGAAAAAAGCATACACACAAGCGCGTGCAGTATATCGCGATTTCCCTTGTTTGAAAAAGGCTGACAATGGACACTAATAGGGAACATACCGCTATAAGAAAATATAACGGCCTACAACAGCTGTGCTTAATAACAACTGTGTTGATTGCTCCGCAGCGGGTACAAGCGAGAAAAAGAAACTTAGCGTTTTGCAACCTCCACCAATCGTTTGCAGCCTTCAAGGTGAAGACAGACTAAAAAAAGTGGAAACTGTCGAATTAAAACCTTTCAAGTTAACCCCCAAACAGCAAACACTAAACCCCAAGGACTACTAATGGTCCCCCTCATTTCCGGGTGTGAATTTAGGGTTAAGGGATTCGCCTGTTGCAACTGTTTGACTGAGGAGGAGTTTAGTGCTAAACCCAAACGGAATAGTTGTTTATAGGGACGCAAATGTAGGAAAGGCTTTCCGCATTAGTGCAAGTGCTTGTGAACACAGCAGCAGAACGAATGCTGCTGCACATGCTCTTTCATTGTGTCTATCTATGAACATGGAGAAGAAGATGAAGCTCAAAAGTAGCACTTCTTCCTCTCCTTTTGAGGCCTGCCAAGAATTGCAGGCCACATACTCTTTTACCCCCAATATGCATACCGACCACATCGGTTGGGCTTCACCTTTTCCCTTTCTCCTTGAAAGAGGGGCAAACGCTAGATTAGGGGGCGTGTTGCGCCCAGTTGCGGACTCGTTTGTTTCTTAGGAATACGTTTTTGGGGTGATTAGGGCAAAGTGCCTTTGCGAACTCAACGCAGGCATCTCTAGCGGTCTCGGGCGGCTGTTCTTGCTGCTCGATGAGGCGGCGTAGGGCCCTTCTCTGTTTCCTCAGTCTAGGGTTTTCCCTGCTGCCTCCACATGCAACGATGTGTTCCTCTAGTCTATCGTATTGCTGCTGCAGCGCCAGCAGCTGCTGCACCATTTTCTGCTGCGACTGCTGCATGGGGCCAATAAGGGAAAGCAGCACAGGCAGAAGCATCAGCCCGTGCGTGACCCCCACAATAATGACCAAAGTTGTCATTTTGAAGAATACCGAAAGCACTGGGCTGTCCACAAAGGCTAGAGGAATAACAGCTAGCTGAGTAGACATGGCCCCGTGCAGCAAAGGACCTCCCACAAGCAACACAGCCTCAAATGCACGCAGGCCTCTTTTCTGCCCCATGCAGTGGCAAAAGGCGTGGGTTGTGTGTGTGGCGTAGTCCACAGAAAACCCTGCAAGCACAACCAGACAGAAAAAGGAAGAGATAAATGCAAACAACAGTTGAGCAAGAGCACACACACACACACGCACACACACACACATGCGCCCGACCATTGAAGTGCCTTCTCCAATTTAGTGAATATCCTGAAACGAGTTCGAATTGCCATTAAATATCTCCTCGATTTATTTCTGAATGATCCAGCGTTGCATGTTTCAAATCCGTGTGAATGCCGCCAGACACATATTTAGCACTTGTTTTTACTTGCTTTCAACGTTTACCCCTCAAGTGCATCTCCGCCCACCTATCGATATAGTAAGGTTCACCATTGTGAGCAAGTTGAGGGGCAAACCCCAAAGCGCCATAAAACCCAATATAACGACATCGATTACAAGCAGAATCCCCACCACAATCAGAGCGCCCCTCAGAGACGGCAGCAGAAACAGAGAAACCTGTTGAACCGCAATAGGAGAACGAGCACAACCACACACACATTTGATATTATACATCAGCCCGTGCTTTAATGGTCCACAAAAAAGGCTTTGGGGAACTGCTCTCAGCTGTTACACTCTAGCTGCAGCTTCTGGTGTGAAAAGTGTGCGAAGGCTGTTTGCACAAAACTGCTGTATAGCTCTTAGCTATGGGAAGCAATATTTCATTAATTCATGAACCAATTGATCGATTAATCAACTAATGAGTACTTGAGGAGCTATAACTCACAACAATCACCGCACAGCCTGCGCTAGCCAAGCTGCTGACGGTTTGGGGCACAATGGCATCATCGCTCTCAAAGTAAACAAAATTCCGGTTGTAGGCGGCGGCCTTAAGAAGTGGGAACTGAGCCAAATCCGCCCTAGTGTGGAGACAGTGCATAAAAAGGAAGCACATAAAATAATGAAGCACAGAAGCAAGTATACTTGTATCGCGAGGGGAGAGCAGAACACTCCACTTTGATTGCTGCTGCTGTTACTGTTTTTCCTTCTCCTGTTGCCCTGTTGCTACTGGGACAGCAGGCTCCTAAACCGCCTGCTTTGGGGCTGTTTCTCGGTATCCTCTTTACAGTATAACTTTGCGTGTCTGCAAATGCCAACTCCAGTTTTCAATGCCTGCGTGAGCTCTCACTCGACTTCAACGGTATACGTGAGCTTCTGTTTGTGTCTATGTGGGGGATTTCCCCTTAATGCACTTTATGTTTCCTAGGGAGGTTTCGGTGCAGTTTCCGCTAACTAAGCTGGTATCAGTGGCAATAATGAGCTGCAGTTTATGTTTAGGGTTTAGGCGTATATGGTTTGTATACCTGAGCTGGTGCATGAAGTTGCTGCTTTCTTGTGTACTGGAGAAGTACTTGGGCACCAACACCAACGCCCAGGCTCGCAGTCGGAAGCCACTACTCCACGAGAAGAAGGCGGTGAAGCTGGAGCCAAAGGGCGTTTGCAGCCACGCATACAGCCTGACACAAACAAGTAACGACGGTGGTGTAAGCAATAGAACAAAACACATGCAGTTCAGCACAATGCAAGCATTTTACCACAATGCAAGCAAGGCAACATAATGCTGCGCATCAAAAAACCCATATCCATGTATATTTTTGTACATCTAGACAAGCAGCAACAGAGAGCTAAATTTATTAAGTAGTGCACCAGCTAGAGGAGGCGGTGGCGGCAGGAAGTACAGCTGAGGTAAACACGGAAGAGAAGAAGGAACATCAAAGGAGGACCTTTTCTCCCGGGTGCAATATTACAATCCGCATGCAAATATCTACCACTACATTGCTGTTAATAATGCAAATCTTCAAGTTGCACGTAAAGCAAAAAGAAGGGAAGCTAGAGGCAGAGATCTGCATACATCTGCATGCATGCAGTGGCGTTCTGTTCATGCACATTGCGAGCTAGTGGCGACTGAAGAAACAAGAACAGGCCATCTTGAAGCTCCATAGTGTAGCTCTGTTGCTTCAATCGTCCATGGAGCTTCTGATACTCTGCCTGCGTTCCACAACAATAAACCCTAAAGCCTAAACCCTAAGCCCTCACGTCCAAACCCTCAACGGTAGAGCCGAAACCCTAAACCCTGAACCCTTAACCTACAGACAGACAGCAAGCCCAAGCCCCTCCCCAGCTGGAACCAGAATAAACCCCTTCTCGGTTTCTCCCTTTTCTACATCGTCTCAAGGAGTTAAATGCAGCAAAACGCAAATAGGGTAGAATTTGCAACTGCAGCTCGAATGTATCTCACTCGAAACGCCGGCGAGCATAGGTTTTCTGGATGGCTGAAGAATACCATCACCGGGTCGCCGTAGGTGCCGAAGAATTGCTCTTGCATGTCAAAGAAGGTCTAAGTGCAACAACATTTGGGACAGGTAGTTGAGGTGATTTCAACTTAACGCAAACCGAAACAAAAACGGAGTTAAGGGGACAGAGAATAATAGATGGAAGCAACTAATAACCGCAGACGCACATGAACCAGTTCAAACCCGGGTGGACAAAAAGACAGACATATATTTACAGTTCGCAGCAAATGCACACACATGCAACATCGAACCAAGAGCCACAAACATGTTCGGAAAGAAATCAAACCAGCTTCAGTTTCTATTGTGAATTTGCACTACGCTTAAGAAGCCTTCATGTTATCTTTATGCTATCTGATAGTCTATTTCCATTCGAACCATTTTCTAACGCCAAGAATTTCTGCTGTTTTCGGCGATTCCTAAGAAGGGTCTAGTGCGTATACACGCCACCTCTGTTGCTAAGCATTTACTAGGGGAGTTCCGCCTGTCTATTATTGTCCCTCTAAATACAGAAAAAGAGGCAAACGAAAATGAAGGGGGGGGTGAGGGCATCCTGCCTGTTTGCGTGTTGGTGTGTCACCTTCAGCATCGTGCCGTCCTTAGTGAGGCTCCTTGGGTCTAAGCCTGTTTGTATTTTGAAGCACCCAACAATAGCAGTGGCGGAGACGGCGGTGAAAATGATGAGGAGCATAAGTTTAAAGAAAGGGTTCATGAGCAACCGGGCCCCAAAGCGAACAAGCACCTTCCTTAAACCCCTCCCTACATTGCCCTGAGGCTCAGCTAGGCCATCGCCCCCCAGCCGCTGCATCAGCTGCAGCCGTGCTATCCTTTCTCCTGACCAGCTGCGCCCGGCGGTGTTGAAGGCAGCTTCTGCTGCTTCTGCTGCTGCAGCAACTACTGCAGATCCGGACCCCACGCACAAGTTCACCACCACCTGGTCCCGCCAGTCGCTTTCTTCCTGCTGCTGCTGCTGCTGCTGCTGCGGCAAGAGGCTTGCTGTCATAGGGGCTGTGGATGTCCTCCTGTAAAAGTGTACTGTCGTCCTTCGAGGCCTCGCCGTCCTCACTGAAATACCTGCTGTTCTTGATCCGCTCTTGTTCATGTCCACACCTGAAGCCGGCAGATTTGTTGCTGCTGCTGCTGCAGCAGCTGCTGCTGCCGCAGCTGCTAGCTTGCTGTTTGCCACTAAGGCAGCCAGGGATCCGATCCCAGGGTGAGGAGCTTCACCTTCCTTGAGCTGCTGCTGCTGCGGCTGTTCCTGCTCCTGCTGCTCCTGCTGCTTCCGACGCCCTTTGAGAGCTGGCCTGAGGGCCTTTGCGCGGCGCTGCCTTTGCTGTTGCTGCTGCTTCTTGATACTGCTGCGACTGCTCCTATAGCTTCCGCTCTTGCTGCTCCTTTTGCTGCTTATGCTGCTTTTCTTCTTGCTGCTGTTGGTAGAGTCCACCTGCTTCTTCTTTCTAGCATTCGTTTTCCTCACCGGCTTTTTGCGCTGTTTTGTCTTCTTCTTACCGTCACTTGAGTCACTGGAAGTATCGTCTTGCTGCTTGTCCTCTGTTCCTGAGGCCGTGCTGGTGAGTGCTGCTTTTGCGTTTTTCTTGCGTCTGGCTGGGGCCTTCTTTTTTTGCTGTTTCTTTTTCTTGGAAGTCTGCTGCTTGCGAATGCGGCGAGTCTCCGCTTCGAGCATCCGCTGCTGCTGCTGCTGCTGAAGGGCTGCCTCCACCTGCATGGTGATGCACTGAAAAATGTCGCTGGCGCATGCGGAGAGCGCAGAGGCGTCAGCCCCCGGCAGCCGCGTCTTATCGACATACTGCAGCATAGGCAGGCCTTTGAGCGTCCGCATCTGCCTTCTGTTATGTTTCTTTCCCTGCTGCTGCAGCTGCTCCTGCAGCTGCTGCTGCGTCTGAGTCTTGGTAGGTGTGGAGTCCCGCACGGTCCTCATCGGGCACCAGCGGAAGATAGCCATCACCTGCCCCGCAGCTTCGGCCTTCGCGTCGAGCGCTAGAAAGCCAAGGAAGAAGGTGAGGCACATGATATACCCAAGGAAGAGGCCAGCTAGACACAAAAGGCAGAAGCTTTGAATTGCGAGGTAAGGGCTAAAGGCCCCAATGCCGAATGTCATCAGATTCGTCAAGGTGGTAATGGTGATACCCACGCCGCTGTCCCGCAACGTCAGCTGTAGGCGATCTGCTGCAGAGCGCTTGTGCACTGTTAAACTGTACGACTGCAGCAGCACGAGGGTATCGTCTACCCCTATGCCAACCACAAGCAGTGGAGCAGCAGCAGCTGTCCCTGTGCTTACGACCCCCGCCATAAAGCACAAACCCGCCCCCCCCAAATACCCCAAAAGAGCAGCGCCTGCACCCGTCAAGGCCACAATCGCCTTCGAACGCAAGTGAGAACGCGAAAAGTTAACCACCCACACGTACACTCCAATCAGGGAGCCTGCTGCGGCTATCAACATCACTTCGCCCCCAGGACCCGCAGAAGAACTTGCCGCCAGTTCGTCCGCTGCAGCAGCCCGCAAGCACATGAAACCCTTGACCCGAAATACTAAAGGCTAAACCCTAAATTGCAAACTATAGATGCTAAAGTTCAATATATACAGCAACAGAGCCGCAAGCCAAATATCTGAATTGTGACCCATAGACGCGGCTACCAAATCCTGCCTTTGGTTTCGTATATGCAGGCAGTTAGCTTTCTGGTTTAGGGTTGATATTTAGCAAGAGGTGGATTTGACGTACAAAGGCTCCTCTCTGTTTTAAGCCCCATCTTGGCTCCAGGGAGCTTCTGCTCCTGCAGCAGCTGCTGCAGCTTCCTTTCCCATCGCAAGGCAAATGGCCGAAGCTTAGCGTCGTCCGTTATTTGGTATCTGAGCACCGCAGAACGGTTAACCATTTTTCAGGCTTTTCAGCATCAAACAGAGACATGAAACATAAATGGTCAAGGGGAAAGTTCTAAAATGTAAACCCTCAACGAGGTACAGCAACGGCAGGATACAGACAAAATAGCATTTAAGATTTTACATTCTGAGTGAGGTTGAATCTTGAGCACCACTATATGGCGATAATGGTCATCGATCAATTCAGCAAGAAAACCGCGACACAACTAGGCAGTGCATGACCCCAGCTAAGATAGTTAATTGTTGCATTATAAGGCAGCATTGCACTATTGGCATTAACCAGCAGCTCTTGAAATCATTGCACACCGGTCAAAAGCATGGAACAACGTTTCCAGGCGTGAACACCTAAGCACAGTATAATTGTAAAGGGAGGTGCTACAAAAGAAGTCAAGCACTACAGAGATTTAGAAACAGTGAAATGAACCACAGGTCAGTGAAGCATTACACCAGTGCCGTCGTTAACTTCTTCGTCTGCACTTGTTGCTGTAGTTCAGACTTGCCGGGGGGAGAGCACAAATCGGCAACAAATTGAAATGCATCTTTCACTACAACAGGAATATGCTGCACTGATGTGGATATTCTGTGCATGTTAGGCCAAATGAAATGACTACTCGTTGGCAGCGGTGGCCCCCAAGGGTCTTGCTGCCATCAGACTTTACGGCTAAAGTTCTGGTTTTTTCTTAAAGGCTAGCTTGCCTGAGGGACAGGCCTGCGGTTGCCGTCGCATAGCGGCCTGAAGGGGTCAGGCGGAGGCCTCTGGAAGAAAGCAGCATATCTGTGGGAAACGCGCGCGCCAGCAGAAAGGAAGTATGGAGGGGGTACTCCACCATACTGCCGAATTCTCTGAGAACAACAATGGGATATACGCTATGAATAATTATCTGGCTTTATTTGAGTGGTTTTGGTTCGTAGAAAGATTCGAACGAGGCCACGTCTTTACGAGACCCTTTATTTATACCGGAGAACATCTGGAATGATGTCTACTACCTACTACAAAAAATTTGTAAAGAGCCACTGCTGCAGTTTTAATGGGGCAATGAAAACAACAAACACTGGACGCAGTTGGTAAGCACAATACCAAATGTATTACAAGTGGAAACATCTCCTCTTCTTCTCCTACAAAAGAAATAAGAGTAAATGGCATGAAGCCTGAATAGGCAGAAAAGGCAATGGAGAGGCGGCCAAGCATGAAAATTATGAAAAATGCAAAAAGAAATAGCCTGTTAGAGAGGTTTCCCACTTATCTATAGGTCCTTTCATTGGGAATTTCATCAATAATTTTAATATTCCCGAGGGAAGCGCTGTCGGTTATTCACTGTTGAATTTTTCCACTGAGACTTGCTTCATCATTGTTGCCTTTACTTAATGCTGGCACTGTTATTCATTTCTGAAACTGTTAGGCCTGTACAGACTGCCAATATATGTTTCAAATATGCATATACATGTATGCACATGAAATGCTGTGTTAATTTGTTATTTTTGTCTGTTTCCTTTCCCCACCGTTTGTGTCCGTAGGCGAATATAATTCCGTCCGGCGCTTCACAGGCTCCAGTGGAGTCTTTAAAGCACAAATTTTGAAATGCATATTCCCCTGCTGCTAGAGGAGGCCGACAGGCTAGGCCTGTTATCCGCACTCGCGGTAACTCCCTTTCCGGGTCGCACACAGACTCTGGCTGCTGCGTCTGCAAGGACGAAAACACTTGCTGCTGCTGCTGCTGAGCAGCAGCAGCATCAGCAGCAGCCTGTGCCTCACGTCGCCTGCGGCCTCCGCCGGATGGAGATGTCCATTGGGTCTGGGGCTGCTGCTGCTGCTGCTGCAAGAAGTACTGCTGCACACCTGCTGCTGGGTCAGCCCAGGCCAGCCTCCTGGGTGCCCGTAGCTGCTGTTGTGGTGAACCTCCTGCTTTTTCCTGCTTCTTTTTCTGACCCTCTTCACTGTTCCAGTTGCTGTTAGAAGGTGTGATGGACTCAAGCCGGCGACTGGGAAGCTCCACGGTATCTCCGGTCTCAGCGACAGCAATTGCTGCGTCCGAGAGGGCGTCGCCTGCCTCTTCCGCTGTCACTTTGATGTCCAGTATCTTCATGTGCATATCCCAAAGTGCATTTAAGAACGAAGGCTCCAATATATTGCTCATGCCGTCGTTCGCCGCTATCAGGATAACCTCACTGCGGGTCACGTTGCCTTGAAACAACATGCGAAATTCATCTGCATCCTGAAAACACACCAAAACGCTTCATAAAATTGAATGCAAGTAATAATGTAAATAAACAAGCTAGTAAGTAAGCGGGGTAAGGGAAACATGTTCACTGCTGTTGAGAAGGGAAAATAGGCTTAGAAGCATACGCTAACCACAAGACAGACCACAAATAAGCAAGAAAGCAGGCAGCTGAAGAGCAAACAACGAAGCAAGAAGACAAACTGACAAGGGGGCTAGAAGGGAAAGCAGCAGGACAACAACGCCCTGCAATGCACAAGTTTGTGAAAATGCATTCAAATGCAGTATGATTACGGCACTCATAAGATGACATGGTCAACCTTAAGCACTCAGAAACAAAAGGAAGAACGTTTTAATGGATGGACTTAAAAGTAAATCGTTGTTTTTTCCCGTTAGGCTGTTTCTTGGAGATATGATGTAGATGTCAGAACCCCAGAAATACCAATGAAAAGTTGTAGCTCTGTGCTATTAAGACCGAAATAGATGGATAAAACCAAACGGATGAAAAGTGTAGACCTACCTGCTGGGCCTGGCTGTGGGGGATGGTATACTGTACCACGCCGTCCGTAGTACTTGTTTTGAAGGCCAGACCGACGGAGAGAGCCAAACACAGAAGCGAGCTGAACACTATGAACTGAAATCAAATACCCACGAACAACCCCGAACCCTACGCGCTTAGCTGTGAACTACCTACGCCTAAACCGTAAACCCTTAACTCTACGTCTTAAACCCTAAACCCTAAAACCCTACAACTCTACGTCTTCAGCATTCGACGCTTTATACCTTGATAGGATGGCGGTACACGAACATTGCATATTGCCCAAATGCATCTGCAACTTTTTCTAGCATTGCATCTCGTGTTTCTGCAGCACAGCGACAGCAGTCCCAGGGCGTCCAGTCAACTTGTGCATAGTGGTCTGCTGCATCAGTGAAACTTCCGTCGCCATTCATGAATGAATTCCGGAAGTTTTTTGCAGGTTTTTCCTCTCCATCGCCCGGAAGATAGGGGCCCTCAGGGCCTCCTAGGGGGTTCCCAAGGGGGGCCACTGTTGGGTGCAGCAGCACGGCGGAGTCTCGCCGCTGCCGCTGCGACTGCCGCCCCATTTTGCAGTAATTGACCTGCTGCTGCTGTGCAGTTTTGAGTTGTCCATGTGAAGGGCATTACATCCCAGAGCTTCTTATCGAAGTTACATGCTTACAAAAAGCGGACCTCCAAGGGTCTTTCGTCGCCCAATATGCGTTCAATAGGCAGCAATCATTCAACAAAAAAGCAAACTAGAGCCCAGAAAAGGCAGGGAAACAAGGTTACATCAATACAAACCCAGAAAAAATTGAAGGGATCAGCA
The DNA here is from genome assembly GCA_000499725.1 of Eimeria brunetti. Taxonomy (NCBI): domain Eukaryota; phylum Apicomplexa; class Conoidasida; order Eucoccidiorida; family Eimeriidae; genus Eimeria; species Eimeria brunetti. The sequence continues at coordinate 19,646 of HG710752.1, forward strand.
AATTCCCCCTGTATTAGGTCATGAAATGGAGCACGTTCTGCATGGTGACTGGCACAGACCGGTGGCCACTGAACCTCCACTGTATAGGAATGGAGGTGTTGAGCCATTTCTGCGGGCTTTCTACCCTTTCTTCTGCATATAATATAATTAAAAATATGGAGATAAATGATTTCACTTAAATAATACATATTAAGTTGCCTATGTCGCCGGACTGGCCCCCTTGCAGTGCAACCATTGCCAGGACTGGGTCACCTTTGGGCTTGTGCATCGGAACCACCGCTCTCCGAGCGGTTTAGTCTTAAAACTTTCAAAATTTTTACTTTCTAATTTGAATCCAGCTCCTAAATAAAGCAATTAGTTCCACCTTCTTCTCCTACAAAGGGCCTCTTAGCCCCCATGGTGAAGTTGAGCTACTCCACTGCGCGGCGACTCCGTGCTTCCTGGAATCCGGGAGATGAAACAAGAAGAATGAACTTTGGCACTAAAAAAATAAACGTTTATAACACTTTTGTTTTGCCGGGCAATTCTCTTCTGGTCTTGTATCGTCCTCGTCAGCATACTGACCGCAGAACTAACGCCACAAAAAACGCTTTGAGAGCGGGCATTCTGCTGGGCAGCAGCCCGTGTGTGGGAGCTCACCCAATTTTTCACTACTATCTATTCAAAATTGCGTTTACGTATTCAAAAAATGTGCGCAGCCTTATGGGACTCGAAAATCTTCCCAAATTTTCGCAGACACCTCCTCAGACCGGTCGTGCACATGCTGCCATTGTAGCATAGTGTGCCTAGTATGCCCACCCGTGATTCGCTCAGGAACATTAACTTGGCCTTAGGAGGCAGTATACAAGGGAGTAGAGATCCATAACAATTGCTTACACCGATACCGCATGCAGAAAAGAGGACTTGGTTGTGCTCGCTTCTGCAGCTGTTGAGTTTCACTAGTGGCGACGAGGTGCTGTGCTCATGTCAGGCAGCCTCCCCTCCCCCAGCCCCTTGTTCTGGGCCACAGCCCCCTGGGTGCCTCGATATTGGGAAGGCAGGACAGTTGTTTTCAGGGGGCTCTTACCTAAAGTCATGTGCCCATGGCAGGGCGGCCTGGTTTGCGGCAGTGATTTTTAACAAAGGTGCTTCAAAAGTATATACACATGCATAAATACATGTGCGTAAAGTTTTGGAGGTTTTCCCCAAAACGTTTATCAAAATTTTGGTGTTTTTTCCTCTTGCAGAATGGAGACTGATCACGATCTTCCTTGTTGTGGGTAAGTGTGCAACTTTCGAGAGGCCCCCGCTCTAGATCATTCGTGTTTCCAGATCCCACGTGTTGCGAAAATCTTTCCAACAGGAACAACTCTTGGAGAATGCCTCCAACAATCCAGATATGAGGAGCTCCGGGGGCTCCCTTGAGTTGAACTGCCGTACTCAAAATGCACTGCAAAATTTACAGCTATTTTAGCCCTGTCTTTATTAGAATGGGATGCAGGACAACGGTGGATACACGTAAACAGATATTACGCGTTTCCGGAGCAGGTCCGGGCCATGGATGCCCCCAAAGGCGCTGCTCCGTAGATTTATTTCCTGTACGATACGGGGACAGAAAACGGCAGAGCTGAGACGGCTTAAGGATGGGGAACTTGTAATAGACAGCTACATCAAGAAGTAGCAGTCATTAATGAGCGGACGTCCAATTGCGGAACCGATGCTTGCGTGCAATCGGCTCACAGCAGAGCTGTCCTTCGGGGAGAGGCAATCGGTAACCGGTTAGGCCACGGAAAGGGAAACTATGAATGAAAGGATTAAGTTATAGTGTCTGTGAGTGTCAGACCTGCGTAGAAAGGGGATAGAAGAGGTAGCTGGTAGCAGCCCGCAAGTGTGGAATCCAGAAAACCGGAAGGGCGTAATGGGAGGCACATCTCCCTCTTTCGCAAAAAAAGCACTGTCATATAACTCAAATCTGCAAGTGCATGCAAGGAACTAAGGGTTTAGTACCAGGACACTGGGCAGCGTCTGTAAGGGGAAAAAGAATTCGACCAGAAAAACGCCCGGGCTCCCAAGTGCAGCGAAATGATGCAGCGAAAGAGTGGACTGCGTTGCCTGTAGATCCTTCTCTAGTCCACTGCGTATTTAGTTAGGTTCGTATTAATGCTCAGGAGTTGGTGGCGCTACCTGGTACCGTCCGCGGAGAGGCCCCGGCAAAGGAATATAACGTAACCCTCTATTCGTTGGCGCTGTCTGTGCTGCCACGCTTTGCCGGTGGTAGAAGAAAACCGTCAGAACGACGGGCGTAAAATGTGACTTGTCCGGAATGTCAGTAGCGAAAGACCCTCAAATCCATCTTCCTGCAGAGTTCACGAATTCCCTGACAAGCAAACAAATATATCAATGGATTTCTTAGTGAGTTTACCGTCAATCAGTCCACAAAGAGTTGTCCGTATTTCCTCTTCTGTCTACTCCCAGAGGCTAATATTCCAAATACCACTGAAGAATTTAGTAGTAAAATTTTTATGTTTTTACCGTTGGGAATTAGAATATTGAACATAATACCTGCAAATTTATTTATTATTTGTTAGGAAGCTTCAAGATATACTGTTGAAAACTTTTAATATTTTTTTGGGTGCGACTTACTGTCCTCAAGCTGCGTACAGGTATGTCAGCTCCACAGCCAACTGCAACTTCGATTTTTCATATTCTGGGGCTTCGCCCCACACACGGGAGTTGGCCCATCCCCTGCCCCTGAAGGGACAGAGCCTGTTGGATGGCAGTGGACTAGCTCGTGTCGTATACTAAGTCAACATGCCCACTCCAAAAAGCGCCTCCAAACCCACTGGGGCAGCCTAGGGTGCTGTGGTTGACCAGTGGTCACGCCCATGAGTCGGCGAATATCTACGGATATACGTATCATAAGCGTCCCCGAGCAGCGGCACAGCGGCACTTGATGTTGTTGGCTGCTTTCTCACCTTTGCTTTCTTCGTTTGTTCTTCTTTCAGGATACTTCGGGTTGACGGGGTACACAATGGCATATACTCTTTCGGTGAGGCGGGGTGGGGGGAAGGGTAGGGAGGCGTAGCAGGATCTATCGGAGGTTTGTTGTCGTGTATCCCCTGTCTTGCGCATTAGCTGTGGACTGCTAGTTGCTTGCTTATCAATTGTCAACAGTGTTGGCGCATAAAGCAAAGGGGGGTCTTGGTTGGGCCTGTGTATTTTTTCCCTTTGGCTTCGTTGCAGGTCAGGAAAGCCCTTTCCTAGGCTCGAGGGTTTTCTTTGGAATTATCCGTACCAACTCAGACAAACTTGCAACACTGCAACTCCTGTCGCATGGAAACCCCACATGTAAGCATGTCCTATCCCCTCTTTCAATGCATGCATTCATACAGTAGACAATTTTTAAGCGCTTCTTTGGCCCTAAGTAACCAACCTGCACGTAGTTAGCAGTACATGAACCGGCTCTAGACGGGCCCGCGCCCACACAGTACCACCGTGGGACGGTTCGTAGGGTTTCGGGAGGCATTTTCAAACGGTAAAGTACAAAATATCATGGAAATGCTGTATTTACGCTATAAAGAAGTATTTCCTCCATAAAAATGAGAGAAGGGGGCCCCCGGAAGCCCCGGAGGCCCCCCTTAGCGGCACCGCCCACCTCAACCCTGGTGCCAAGACACCCGCCAATGGCTTCCCACTACAAAAGTGGCGACTAACTGCCTTTTTAATGGGCCTATTTTGATCGTATTCGAATTTTGATGGCAATTCAGCATGAATAAGCCGAAAAGGACCATGAAAATCGGCCAAACCTCCCCTAGGGAGCGCCGACGACGGCTTCGATCATGATTTGCGATTCATCGAACCGTTCTCGCAATTTCATGAAAATGGCGGGGAAGTGAGGAAACCAGATTTCAAAAACTTGAATAAAAAACATCGGAGTTCCCTTTTTCAACTTCTTCCCGCGGGAAGCCGTACCTGTCGTTCAACTTGCAAATGCATGTCCGGTGATGCATGTTGGTGCGCTTTTTGAACCAGTTGCATCCTAACTGCTTCCTTTAAAGATCAAAAACGACCAATTATGCCTTAACTATCCGTATTTCAAGGGAGTTCGCCCTCATGCAGGGGAGCCGTGCAGCTCGGGGCCACTAGCACTTGCCAAATGAAGAAGAAGGGTATTATCTGGTATGTGCAAGCGCCAACACCGCCTGCAGCAGCAGCAGAAGCAGGGACAGCATTAGCCGCAGCAACAACGGCAGCAACAGCAGCAACAACACCAGCAGAAACAGCAGCAGAGGCAGCAGCAGCAACACCGATCTCTTCAGAGGGAGTCGAAGCCGTCTCACCAGCTGCCCCCCTAGCCGCAGCTGCAGCAACGACGACAGCAACACTAGCAGCAGCAGCAGCAGCAGCAACAGCAGCAGCAGCAGCAATCGTTGCAGCGTCTGAGGTGATTGGGAATGCTCTTGTTTAGCCATGGAGGGGTACTGCCCTCAGCTGCGGCGACAGCCCCCGATGAACCATCAAAGGATTATTCAACTCCGCTTTCTGTAAATCTCAGAACAGAAATTCTGCTGCCTCATTCTTCATCTGCTGCTGTGCGACAGCCTGAGGGTGACGACGCTTCTGCTGCTATCCCTGTGGCCCCTGCAATCACTGCTGACAGCAGCAGAAGCAACAGCAGGAGCAGCAGCAGAAGCAGCCGTGGACGCAGACGCAGCAGCAGCAGCAGAGCGAGGAGCAGCAGCCGCAGCAGCCGGAACAGCAACGGCAACGGCAGCAGCAGCAGCAGCAGCTTCGTAAGTTCAACGTTTTGCCAAAGAGGCAGCACTACAAACAGCCCCCAGTCGCTGACTGCAGCAGCTGCTGCAAACACAGCAGCAGCAGCAGCAGACACGAGGATGGGCACGGCCCCCCTTTGTGCTGCAGCTGCTGCAGCAGAGAAACGGGAGGAGCCGCGTCTCCCCCGGTTCCTCAGCAGGATATTTGCTGCTGCAGCAAGCAGCAGCAGCAGCAAGAGGGCTTGTCAGCAGCAGCTGCTGCTGCCTTGCCTTCTAGGGGACCCCTTCGTCTGCTTAAGCGTTGACAGCAGAGTGGGTGTTGCTGCTGGGACTCTCCTGGGTCGGCTTTCGCTCTTCTACTCCCCCTCCCCTGCTGCTGCTGCAGCCTGCCAGCAGCAGCAGCAGCAGCAGCAGCAGCAGCAAAAGGGATGTTTGATTAACGGCGAGGTGCTGCTGCCGCAAGCCTACAGTGACGATGGCGTTGCCATGTGCTGGACAGACACCACCTACCTCACTGCAGTTATAGGAGCAGCAGATGTACGTCTGCTGCTGCTGCTGCTGCTGCTGTTGCTGCTGCTATCAGCTGCTGCTGGGAAGTTGCAGAGGCACAGTCCGTATGTGTGTGTCGTATGTGGTTTATTCTCTCTATCCAAGGGTTTAGTGTAGGATTAGGGTGTAGGGTTTAGGGTTTAGGGTTTAGGGTTTAGGGTTTGGTGGGCGTGTCGCTGCAGCTGGTGCAGTGGAAGCTGCCGTCGCTGCGGTGTATGGGCAGCGAGCAGCTGTCTCTCTTCGCTAGCCGTAGTGCTTTTAATTCAGTAGCAATGAATATGCGTCTGCTGCGGCGGTGTCGAGGGGGGGGGCAGCTGCTGCTGCTGTACAGACACTGCAGCAAGGACCTGGCTGCTATGATCCTCTTCAAGCTGCAGCAGCGAGACCCCGCGGCAGCTGCAGCAGGAGCAGCAGCAGCAGCAGCAGGAGCAGCAGCAGCTGCTGCTGCTCCTCAGCCGCTGAGTGAAGAAAAAAAACGGCTGCAGAAAGAATGGGCATGCGCCCTAGCAGCAGGTGTATGTACACTCGACAAGCAGCAGCAGCAGCAGCAGCTGCAGCTCACGCCCACCCACAGCGCCTGTCTCTTGGGGACTGGCTCCGCCTGCATTATGGACCTAAGTGAGACTTGCATGCGAAATGCATGCAAAATGCATGCAAAATGCATGCAAGATGCATGCAAAATGCATGCAAAATGCATGCAAAATGCATGCAAGATGCATGCAAAATGCATGCAAAATGCATGCATGCATAGATGCATGCATGCAATGATTTTTTGGGGCTGTTTGTGTATTTGCATGCATGCATCCCGTGCCATTCGTTTCTCCTGCGTCCCACTTCGTCCTGCTGCTCCCTTGTCGCATCTGGGCACCCACTGCTGCTGCTGCTGCTGCTGCTGCTGCTGCTGCTGCAGGGGAGGGCAGCATGTACGAGCGCTACGAGACGCAGTACTTCTGCCGGCTGTGGCGGAGCGTCGAGGCGGCGAGTTTAACGGCGTTGGACTTCAACGGGGACTTTGTGCTGTACGCTGCTGCTGCTGCTGCTGCTGCCGCTGCTGCTGCTGCTGCTGCTGCCTCTGCTGCTGCTGCTGCTGCAGCTGCTGCTTTCCCCTTTGGGGCAGCATGCATGCACGCATGCATGCATGCGGATGCATGCGTTCATGCATGCATCTGGGGGACGGGGGAGAGGTGGCTGCTGCAGCGGGTGCTTGGTTTGCTGTTGCTGCAGCCTCGCTGCTGCTGTGTGTCTGTGGCTGCTGCAGCTGCTGCAGCAGCGATGCAGCAGCAGACACGCGCTGGCTGTTGGTTGTCGACGCGCGGGGGGCCTCTAGACAGGTTGAGGAGAGTCATGGGTGCGTCGTCTCCACAAACCCTAAACCCTAAACCCTAAACCCTCAGACCAGTCTCTTGCTGTGGTTCACGAATTCGAGCCAGCCGCAGCCTATGGGCCCCTGCCGCTGCTCCTGTTCCTGCATCTGCTGCTGCTCTGTCTGCTGCTGCTGCTGCTGCTGCTGCTGCTGCTGCTGCTGCTGCTGCTGCTGCTGCTGCAGTTGGTGTGCTGCTCGCCGCAGCTACATGGAGGAGTATTTGGTGCATCGTCAGGCGGCCCCCCGGCGGCTGCAGCAAGCCTGCTTTTCTTCTCATTTCTTTTTAGTTGTTGCTGGGGATGGGGGTATTTCTGTATTTGATTTGAGAATATCTTTTTTCAAGTATTATGCCTCACGCGCGCGGGCCCTGGGCCTGTGCAGCAGCAAGGCTGCTGCTGCAGCAGACGCAGCAGCAGCAGCCTTCAACTGCTGCGCAGGCACATGCGAGAACTACAAAGGCACCGATGCACAGCAGCAGCAGCAGCAGCAGCAGCAGCAGCACTCAGCAGCAG
>HG710761.1:604-10787 GCA_000499725.1 Eimeria brunetti
GCTTGGGCGTTAGCTGTTGTGTATAGTCTTCCTGCCCTCTGCCCTGCAGATCCTCTCCGCCTTGTGTTGATGTTGCATCGGCATTGTTTGCTGCTGCTGCTGCAGCAGCAGCAGCTTCAGCAGGATCTGCTGCAGCAGGATCTGCTGCAGCAGGATCTGCCGCAGCAGGATCTGCTGCAGCAGAACCCTCTCCCATTTCGGGTGTCTGATGCTCTAGAGTTGCACAGCTCCTACCACTTTATCATTTGCTGCTGCTTCCCCCCCACCACCACAACCATCACCACGATCAGCAGCAGCAGCAGCAGCAGCAGCTGCAGCAGCAGCAGGCGGGTCGGCCCCCGCTGCAGCAGCAGGAGCGTCGTGTGCGAGGGCATGTGTGTGTGTGTTTGGGGCTTTTAGCTTTCGTGCTGCAGCTCTGGCAGCAGCAGCAGCAAGACCAAAAGCCAAGAGGGAGCAGCAGAAGAAAGCAGCAAGAATTGCAACAAAGCTGCTGCTGCGGTGTATAGACACCTCAAAAAGAGGCGCTGCAGCAAGAGAAAAAAGGCCCCCGGCAGTCATGCATAATCCCAGCAATTTTCCCAAGTGCTGCTGGGGAGAAGTTTTGTGCAAAAATAAATAAACTTGGCTCGACATTAAAGGGGCATAAAGGGCATAAAGAGCAGCAAGGGCATAGGCTGCTGCTGCTGTTGGCAGCAGCAGCTGCAGCAGCGACAGCAGCACCAGCAACGTCCCTATACAGTTCACCAGCAGCAGGCACAAGCCCACCCCCCACCTATCTGCTGCTAGCCCCAGCAGCGGGGGGTAGAAGCAAACTGCTGACAGCAGCAGCTGCAGCAGCTGCAGCGCATGCGGCAGCAGCAGCAGCTGCTGCGAGCTCTCCCCAAAGAAAACCCCCCGCAGCAGCGAGAAACTAAAGTAGGGGACAATGGGCCAAAAGGAGACACTTAAAACGTGTTCAAAGAAAAATGCTGCTGTCTCCTGCCGCAGCTGCTGCAGCTGCTGCAGCTGCTGCTGCACCTGCTGCTGCAGACGCGCACGAAAACCTCCCACCCGCCCGTTTGCTGCTCTTCCTCCTCCTACTCCTACTCCTGCTCCTGCTGCTGCTGCTGCTGTTTCTGCTGCTGCTGCTGTTGCTGCTGCTGCTGTTGCTGCTGCTGTTTGCTTCGACGAAGAACATCCTGCTGCGCTGCTGCTGCTCCTGCTGCTCCTGCTGCTGTCCTCACTACCGCAACACTTCCCATGCAACAGGTGCTCCTGCTGCTGCTGATGCTGCTGCTGCTGCTCGTGCTGCAGCTGCTGCTGATGCTGCTGCTGCTGGTAAGGATCGTCATCCGTGTCTTCCTCCGGCCCCTGCTGCAGCTGCTGCAGCTGCTGCAGCTGCTGCAGCTGCTGCAGCTGCTGCTGCTGCTGCTGCTTCCGCTGCTGCCGATCGTTCACGTCTGCTGCAGTAGTGCAGCAATCATCACCCCACAGCTCGTCTGCTGCTCCTCCTCCTCCATCCTGCTGCAGCTGCTGCTGCTGCTGCTGCTGCTGCTGCTGTTGCTGCAGCTGCGTTAGTTCGACGATACCGTGCTGTTGCGTGCTGCTTCCACACGTTTGCTGTTCCCCAGCTGCTGCTGCTGCAGCAGCAACAGCAGCAGCAGCAGCCGGTGCACGCGTCGAGGCGGCGTGTATGGAGTTGAGGGTATCTAGCCGCTGCAGTTGCTGCTGCTGCTGCAGTTGCTGCAGTTGTTGCTGCTGCTGCTGCTGCTGCTGCTGCTGCTTCTTCTTCCGCCCCCACTTGAGCCCTCGCTTCTCCTGCTGCTGCTGTTGCTGCAGCTCCAGCCGCTGCTGCTGCTGCTGCCGCTGCTGCTGCTGCTGCTGCTGCTGCTGCTGCTGCGGCGGGGTGAAGGGTTTGGAAGGTATGAATATTGCTGCCAGCAGCACAGCTAGCAGCAGGGGCCCCCCCAACCCCCCCAGGGCCACCGCGGGTTTAGGGAGGTTTAGGGTTTGAGGGTTTGCTAGCTGCTGCAGCAGCAGCGGGAAAGCCCAAGCCAAGCAGCGACAAGCCATTAAAAAGGAGACAGTAAAACCCTGCTGCTGCGGGAACAAAGAAGGGAGAGAAAGTAGCCCATAAAAAGCAGCATCAACCCCTAATCCATACACCCCAAATCCCACCGCATGCAGCTGCAGCGCAGCTGTCGATACACCCCAAATAAAGCAGCCTGCTGCCATTAAGCAGCTGCCTATACACCCCGTTGCCTTGGGCCCAAACAAATCCAAAAAAAACCCACTAAAAAAAGAAGAACCAAAATCACATACGACGGCAATTACAAACAAACGGGCTACTGCTGCTTCCTGCGCCTTGCATTGGGCCACCCCTGCTGCTGCTGCTGCTGCTCGCGCTGCTGCTGCTGCTGCTGCTCGCGCTGCTGCTCCTCCTGCTGCTGCTGCGCCTGCTGCATCTGCTGCATCTGCTGCTGTGCCAGCAGCAGCAGGACCCTCGGAGAGGGACGTCTCCAACCCTTCCGCGAATTCCTGCTGCCGCTGCTGCAGCTGCAGCTGCTGCTGCTGCAGCTGCAGCTGCTGCTGCTGCAGCTGCTGCAGCTGGGGGTTGGCTGCTGCTGCTGCTGCTGCTGCTTCGTCATCACACAGCCAGTCGTATACACCCCAGTAAAAGAGACATTGGCGAAGAGGGGCCCAATTGAGGTAATGGGGCCCAATAAGAACAGCTTGGAGAGAAAAGATGAAAAATAAGCACCATCGATTTACCCTGCAGCATTGCTTCCCTCCTGCTGCTGCTGCTGCTGCTGCTGCTGCTGTTGTTGCTGCGTCGTCTTCTGCTGCTGCGTCTGCCGCTGCTGCTGCCTTCGTCGCCGAAGAGGAACGGGGGGATAGCGCTGCTGCTGCAGGAGCTGCTGTTGCTGCTGATGAAGCAGTTGCTGCTGCACCGAACCCATCCTCTGCTTCCTGCTGCTGCAGCTGCTGCAGCAGCCCATCGGCGAAGCTGCTGCTGTCGATGCTGCTGCGGTGTACATACACCTCAATGCTTCGCGCACGGGACCCACCTCCTCCCGTCTGCTGCTGCTGCTGCTGCTGCTGCTGCTGCTGCTGCAGAAGCTCTGGAGACAGCCCTTCTGCAGCAGGATCTGCTGCTGCTGCTGCCGCTGCTACGCCACCAGCAGGATCTGCTGGTGCTGCTACAGCAGCAGCAGGATCTGCTGGTGCTGCTGCTGCAGGGGCAGCAGCAACATCTTCAGCAGCAGCACGAGGGCTATGGGGGGCCCCCGAGGAAGCAGCAACAGAAATGTGGTGAGATGAAGGGTTTGTAGAAGCAGGGGGAGGAGCCATGCCCGCGCCTAGGGTTTAGGGTTTAGGGTTTAGGGTTTAGGGCTTTGCTGTAGGAAGCTCAGGAGCTGCCCAATGATCATAGAGAGAAAGAGCCGCGAAGGCAAAGCAAGACAGACAGATGCTGCTGCTGCTGCTGCTGCTGCTGCTGCTGCTGCTGTTGCTGCTGTTGCTGCTGCTGTTGCTATGCTGTTTTGCTGCAGTGCAGCAGAAGAGCCAAAAAGAGTCAACAGCAACTGCTGCTGACGCAGCAATTCTTTAATAATACCCTCTCATGCCCGCCTGTCGCACCAGTAGCTGCTGCTGCTGCTGCTGCTCCCGCTGCTGCTGCTGCCGCTGCTGCCGCTGCTGCCGCTGCTGCCGCTGCTGCCGCTGCGACCAGGCGGTCGGTTGCCTATGGGCGCCGTCCCGCGAGCAGCAGCAGCAGCAGCATCAGCAGCAGCAACGGCAACAGCAGTTGCTGCTGCAGCAGCTGCTGCAGCCGCTTGTTCAGCTTAAACACTAGTTAATTCTATTGTTATTATTTTTATGTTTTTAAATTAAAAGTAAAGAGCAAAAGACAAAGACAAAGGGCTTCAGCCCTCCCCCCCACCAGCAGGTGGTGGATCGAAGCAGCGGACCTGCTGCTGCTGCTGCTGCTGCTGCTGCTGCTGCTGCTGCTGCTGCTGCTGGCGCTGCTGGCGCTCCTGCTGATCCGAAAAGAATGCAGGTATAATTAAACAGTTAAATTGCAATAAAAATGAATTAAATGACTTAATTTAATTTTATTTTGCTAAATTTATTCATAGATTGGGCTTCACAAGGGAAGGAGGAAGGGGCTAGGCTGCAGCGGGAGCCGAGCTGCGCATACACCCCAAGGGGGTTGGGCGCAGCAGCCCGAGCAGCCCAACAAATTGCATTATTTAAATAAATAAATTAATTAATTTAATTTTAGTTTTAATTTTAATTAAATCAGCAAACAAACAAATGCATTTAGCTGCCCCAGCCCCTCTCAAGGGGCCCTGCACCTCCCCCTCCCGCCGACAGCCTCTTTTTTGTGTTTCTTTCCTTCAATGTTATCTCCGAATAAAATTAGCAAAAGAAACCAAATTTAACTAAATTAAGCTGCTAAAATAAGGGGATAAGGCGTAAACATCAATTAGCCTTCATTATTAATGCCCTAGGCTTGTAGCTGCTTCCTATGAAACACCAGCCGCCACAGTATACACCCCAGAAAAAAAAAAAGTTGCAAACAAACTCAAAAAAAAATATATGTATAATTTTTATTCTCTTTTGCCCCACCCAGCACCATAGCCATCCCCCGCCACCCAGTAGTCAGTACAGAGACAGCGGCAGCTCATAACAACTGGAAGGAACCCCCATGAAAACGAATAACCCTAAGAAAACCCTTAAAAAACGAATAAATTTAAGAAACCCAATACCACTAAGAAAATCGTAAGACAAAGCCCGCAGAAACCCTTAAGAAAGGTAGTAGCCCTAAGAATCCCCCAAGAACTCTAAGAAGCCCTTAAGAAGGAACCCTAAGAAGCTGCTAAGACCCTTAACAAACCTTATGAGCCCCTAAGAAACCGAACTTTAAGAAAGCTGTAAGAACCCGAATGACGCCAACAAACCCAAAGAAACCTATGAAGCTCCTAGGAAAGAGCCCTATGAAACGTCAAGAGCCCTAAGGAGCCCCTAAGAACCCGAATAAGCCTCTAAGGAGAAACACCAAATGCCAGCGAAGGTGGTATCTCCACCAGCGTCTACAGAGCCCCAAGGCGGGATGCCCGTGGGGTTGTTAGAGGGGCGGGGGGGTGGCTCAGCGGAAATGGGTATCTGCAGATTTGTATATTAGTGCGCGGGTTGAATACTGAGGCGCGAAAGAAAGAAAAGAAAAAGTAGAGTATAAATGTATAAGTATATATCTGTGTATTTTTTTATTTGTATTCATCTGTTGGTGCGGTTAGAAACAAACATGCATATATTTAACGAACCTCTACCGTGCTGGCCTTCTAATCAAAACAAGGCCTAGTGTTGCCATACCCCAACTGCTGCAAGCAACGAAGAATGCTGCAAAGCGTGAGAAGGAGACCCCCTTCAGCACCGTCTCCTGTGCTCTGTGTCTTCTTGCCCACGAGGCGGGGAGACAGGAGGGGAGGCCAGCTGCTGCCTAGGGATTTTATCTTTACAGGAATTTGAATTATATTATATTGCAGCTCACGGCAGTCCTCGGCTAAGAGCTAGGACTTTAATGGTTTCAGTTTAGTAGAATACACGTGAAAGGGAGACAGCGCCTAGCGGCGTTTGAATTAGGTCTTGTGTTGCCCTTCGAGATGTGGGGAGTTTGCAGAAGTGCACCAAAGAACCCCAGTAGCAAGTAGGCCATTATTATACCTTGTCATCTTTAACCATTCGACTCAATTACTTTTTTATGTGTATTTCCTCTGAAACACTTGCTTTTGCCTATTCCTCAATAAGGTTCTTTTGCCAAGGATTTGAGCTCAATATGCATGAGCCAAGTCTTTCCCTTTTCATCCTTTGTTAATAATTGGGCCGTCTCCTTTCTTAGCACTTTCCAGCAAGCTATTTATTATTCTTTATATGTATTCTCATGTCCCAAGGAGACAGGAAAAAAAACTTGGGGTTGCATCAGGGATGAGTTCTACTGTGATGCACCTGAAAAACATCCATTCAACTGCGCCGATTTTGGTTTCTTCGCCGGGGATAAACAGAGAGGATTTTATACAAGATAACAAATATATATACATATTTATAAATATATGTAAATATGTATAAAATCGCAATCTTTTTAAGACTGTGGAGACTAAATGCATGCATTTCTCCATCGTTCCCGATGGCTTCCCTTGCCTGTTCGTGATCCTCCCGAGCCGTTTCTTCTTGGGGCATTGTTGTTTTACTCTTTTGAGAACAAAGACTAAAGGGGGGGTGAGAAAGCTGAGAGACGAGGCTGGTAGGCGCTGTCCCTCATTTATTTCTGCATTATATAATATAATTCGATAAAGTCTGGTGAAGGCCCAAACTGAGCAATTGGCTTAATCCCCTACATCATGCCTAGGATTATCTCTGGGTTGTCATTGTGTGTTTCTTTCCCTTTTTATGATTATTTCACTCTTTTCCTGTTCTCTCTTCATCACTATTGGGCGTCGAGATTCGGCTTGGCCGTCCCTATGCTTGTATATGGGCTGGCTGTTGTGCTGCAGCATCAGCAGCAGCAAGGATTGCTGCAACTCGCATAGCAATCTGCTGCTGGCTAAATAATCAACGGATCCTGGTGGATAGATTAAACAGGCTCTCTAATGGATTTATTCTGTCAACAGTACATTCATCTTTGGTTTATACAGTGGAGACTAATGACTTAATTTACGTTCATTAGCCACCACCGCAGAAATCCCATAAGGCCGCAAAATACCCGCGCCTGAACTGAGAAAATACTTAACCCCCACTGCCCGCCCCATCCTTTCTTTCTATTGGCCATAGGCGGGGGAGAGGGCAGAGCCCAAGAGACAGCGCCATCAGGGGGGGTGTCTCCTTGGCCTTAACCCTTATAGCCCTCACTGCTAGCCCCCTCGCTTTGTAAGAGACAGAAAATATTCTGGGCGCTTTGGTTGTTTCCTTCGCTGCTGCGCTGCTCGAATTCTTGAACCCCCAACCCCTTTGCTGTTTTCACGTTCTTCAATCTCGAATTAGGTGGCCTTCTTTGCTGCAAAGGACGCAGATGGAGGCCCATCTAAACCTCCTTTAGACGCATGCACAAACATAGTAGGCAAGCCTTGAGGTCTTCTTTGGCCTTAGTCGTTGGCGTAAGAGAAATATAATATGCATGCACCCGCTTCCAACAGACTGTGCTGTTCTCGCGCTCAAGTTTTATCTGATTATTCTCATCGTACTGCTGCCTGCGGCTTGAGTAAGAGGTGAAAAGTCTTTGAAAATATTTAATTGCGACTTCTAGCACGGAGACTCTTCACAGCCGCAGCCCCTGTTCCAGGGAAGGTTTGTTGTTATTCCCTTACCTTCCTGCTACCTGCCTATGAACTAGCACCTGTGCTTTTATCAATTCTCTACAGTGTTGCTGCATGCAGCAGAACGGGGGGTTGCTTTTTCTTACATAGGGGGCCGCCCCATAGCCTCATAGCCCTGGCTGCCTCTCACGACTTCGCTTTTCTCCCCTCTCCACCCGCTAGGGGCCCACCTAGTTGTTAGGACTCAGTTTCTTTTTACCTCTTCTTTGCAAATTCTCATCCAATAAAAAGTATTACTCTGGACTCTGTTTTTTGTGTTGCAGCTCATGGAGATTGTAGCACATTCCGTCTTAGGCGCCTGTCTCCGTCACTGTCTCCGTTTTATTCGGTAGAATACCTAGCTATAAGGCGGCACCTAGCAGCAGCAAATCCTCTTCACTGTCCATCTGTCTCCGAACTGCAGCAGACCCCCTTCCCTAGCAGCAGCCGCCGTTGGCTGGGCCGGTAGAAGGCAAAGCAAGGCCCAGCTGCTGCAGAAGGGAGACAAATGCTGCAGAAAGGAGACACACACTGGCGCATGATGCTGCAGCAAAGGGGCACACGCTGCAGCAAGGAGACAAACGCTGCAGCAGGGAGGCAAAAACGGCAGCAAAGAGACAAACACAACGGCAAGGAGACAAAGGCCCCCAAGGCAGCAGGCTGCAGCAGCCCCTGGCAGAGAAGGGGGGGCTGCTGCTGCAGAAAGGAGACAGCGAGAGGGCTGGGAAACTGAGGAGGGGGGAAGCGTACAGCAGGGCTGGGGTGTACAGGCAGCTCTGGGGTGTATAGGCAGTTACGGTGTATAGGCAGGTAGGAGGCGCGGAGACACCTCAATGTTTTGTAGGAAATGGATATTGTTTAAGTGTCTAAATATATATATTTTTTAGAATAATAAAATAGTAATTGCATTTAATTAATTGTATTTCTCTCTTCTTTCTTCTTATTCTTTCCCTCCCGCTGTATAATGCCTTATTTCTCTCTATAGGCGTGTGCTAGTTAAATGGCAATTGGATAAATGAGGTGTATAGGCAGCTAACTGTCTCTGTCTTGAGAAAGGAGACAGATAAGGAGACAGTAAAATAGTTGTGGGGCTGCTGCTGCTGCTGCTGCTGCTCCTGCTGCTGCTGCTGCTGCCTCTAATAACTGGCTCGAAAGGAGAGCGGGCCTCCTCCCTGCTGGTCTTCTCTTGCTGCTGCTGGGTCCATGCTGCTGCTGCTGCTGCAGCAGCTGCAGCAGCAGCAGTGGCAGCTATGCAAAGTTTGTTTTGTTTTTGTTGAGAGGCAGGAGACATAAACTCTGAAAGGAATTATTTCTGCCGCTGCTTGCTGCAGTTGCTGCTGGTGGTCTGTCTCGCGCTGGTGCCGCTGCTGCTGCTGCTGCTGCTGCTGCTGCAGCTGCTGCAGCTGTCTCCGCAGCAAGTGCCACAACTTCTGCTCTCTATTTTGTTTTGTCTCCTTCCCAGCAAGCAGCAGCAAGCAGCTGTGGGGCCCCCCCGGCCTCTGCTGCTGCTGCTGCTGCTGCTGCTGCAGCACGCCCAATGAGGCTAGGCTTGAAGCCCTGGACCCGGGGGCCTTCAGGTGTCTCCGCAGCTGTCTCCTGTCTCCTTTTCTTCTGCTTCCTTTGCTGCTGCTTTGCATGCACCTGCTGCTGCTTGGGATCCGATCCCGAACACCCCACAGATGCAGACAAGGGCCCATCGCCACCGAACCACCGCAGCAGCAGCAGCAGCAGCAGCAGCAGCAGCAGCAGCCAGCAGCAGCAGCAGCAACAGCAGCTGCTGCTGCAGCCGCAGGGGAAGGACCAGCAGCAGCAGCAGCAAGTAGCAGCAGATGCAGCAGCAGACACTGCAGCGGCATCGCAAAATGAAACGGAGACGAATGTAGCCCCTGCTGTTGCTGCTGCTGCAGCAAAGCCCGAGGACCCAACTGCAGGAACAGCAGCAACAGCAGCAACAGCAGCAACAGCAGCAGGCCCGTCTGGTGCAGCAGCAGACGCGTCATCAGCATCCGACCCAGAGGCAGAGGAGGGTGCAATAGATATCGCTGCAGCGGCAGCAGCAGCAGCTGCCTCTGTAGCTGCTGCAGCAAAGAGCTCTGTTGCTGCTCAGGAAGAAACGACAGCAGCAGCAGCAGCAGCAGCAGCGGCAGCAACAGCAGCAGCACCTGTGCGTGTCCCCGGCGGAAGGAGACAGTCCCTAGCAGCAAGGCGACAGCAGCGCAAGGGCAGCAAAGGAGGGGCCCCCTCGCAGCTGCACTTGGCGTTGCATGCACTGCAGCAGCAGCAGCAGCAGCAGCAGGAGGAGCAGCAGCAGCAAGATGTGTTGCTGGGGCAGCTGCAGCGGCACGAGAAGCTGCTGCTTCTGGCGCAGCAGCAGCAGCAGCAGCGGGGCCCCTGGGGTTTCGGCATAGTCGGGAGCTGCAGCAGCATGCGTCTGCTGTGGGGCAGCGGTGTCTCCTCAGCAGCAGCAGCAGCTCCTGCTGCAGCAGCAGCAGCAGCAGCAGCAGCAGCAGTAGTCTCCCCTGGTGCAGTGCCGGCGCCTCCCGGCGCTGCTGCAGCGGCGGCAGCAGCTGCTGCAGCAACAGCAGCAGCACGGGCTCGAGGGGTGGGGCGGGTCTTTGTAGAGCAGCAGCTGGACATGGAGACAGAAGAGGAGACAGTTGACAAGTGTCTCCTTTTCAAAAAAGGAGACACTATTTCCCACCGAGGAGACCCTTTGGGGCGGAAGGCCCCTGCAAGGCTGAGGCTCTTGGCTTGCCAGATAGACTCTCTAAGAGATGGCGGTAAGGCCCCTGCTGCTGCTGCTGCTGCTGCTGCTGCTGCTGCTGCTGCTGCTGCTGCTGCTGCTGCTGCTGCTG
>HG710773.1:44243-49243 GCA_000499725.1 Eimeria brunetti
TGCAGCTGCTGCTGCTCACTTACCCCGGGTATAATGTATAACTTTAATTCCTGCCTGCCTTTAATTTTACTTTTTAAAAATAAATCAGAATGTAAAAGATGAGAAATTTTCAGCCCCGTTTCTTCCCGCACTTCCCTGCATGCGCAGCAAGCATCTTCTTCCCCCTCATCCACTTTCCCCCGCGGGAACTGCCACCGACGGCCCTTCCACCCCTGCAGCAGCAGCAGCAGCAGCAGCAGCAGTAGTAGTAGGAGCAGCAGCAGCAGCAGGAACGGCAGCAGCAGCAGCAAAAACGGCAGAAAACGCACAAAAAAATAACAAAAAAACTCCATCTTCGTGCTGCAGCAGGATATAACGGGCAGCGGGAAGGGTACTAACTGCAGCAGCAGCAGCAGCAAGGGCAGCAGCAAGTGCAGCAACAAGTGCAGCAGCAGCAGCAGAAAGTGCAGCAGCAGCAGCAGAAAGTGCAGCAGCAGCAGCAAACGGCACTTGGGCATTGTGATACGCGATAAAGATGAAAAAAGAAAAAATTAAACAAATATTAAATACAAATATAAATATAAATAGTAATATAAATAGTAATATAGGTAGTAATATAAATATAAAAAATAATAAGTAATATAAATAGTAATATAAATAGTAATATAAATAGTAATACAAATAGTAATATAAATAGTAATATAAATAGTAATACAAATAGTAATATAAATAGTAATATAAATAGTAATACAAATATAAATATATATACAAAGATAAATATAAGTATAAATATATATATATAAATAGTAATATAAATAGTAATATGAATATATATATATATATATACATAAATAGTAATATGAATAGTAATATAAAAATAAATATATATATAAATATACATATAAAATATAAATGTAAATATAAATAGGAATACAAATAAAAAATAGTAATATAAACATAAATGTAAATATAAATAGTAATATAAATACAAATATAAATAGTAATATAAATATAAATATAAATATAAATATAAATATAAAGAAGAATAAAATAAAAGAATTGGTGAGATATGAAATAAAAGGTATTAAAAGGAGACACTTAATACAATCACTGACGGCAAAAAGGAGACACTTGGTTGGTTCTGTATATTGAGAATAAAAATAAAAATAAAAGTAAAAAAATGAAATAAAAATAAAACAAATAGAATAAAATAAAATAAAATAATATAAATATAAATGCAAATAAAAAGAGATGAAATAAGAATAACGATTCAGCGAAGGAGACACTTGTCCCTTTATTTCACTTGCTGCAGAAAGGAGACACTAGGCCTACGCATAAACATATAAATATAAATATAAATATATAAATATAAATATAAATATAAATATAAATTATATATATATTTATAGAGAGGGAAACAGAAAAAGAAACAAAAAGAAAGGGAATGTAAATTGAAACAGAATGCCAATTGAAAGAGACAGAAAAAGACAAAACAAAAAAACCATAAAAACCCTAAACCCTAAACCCTAAACCCTAAACCCTAAACCCTAAATATATAATTCCTGTGAGAGAAGGCATTTGTTGGGATAAGGGTAAAGGGTAAAAGTCGAAAAAAACATTCAGAAACAAATGGAGACAACACAAACAGAAAAAGAGACAAAAATGAGACAAATAAGGAGACAAAAAGGAGACATAAAAGGAGACATAAGAGGAGACAGAAAAGGAGACAAAAGGAGACAGAAAAGGAGACATAAAAGGAGACAGCAAATGAGACAGCAAAGGAGACATAAAAGGAGACATAAAAGGAGACAAAAAGGAGACAGAAAAGGAGACAAAAAGGAGACAGAAAAGGAGACAGAAAAGGAGACAAAAAGGAGACAGAAAAGGAGACAGAAAAGGAGACAAAAGGAGACAGAAAAGGAGACAAAAAGGAGACATAAAAGGAGACAGGAAAGGAGACAGAAAGGAGACATAAAAGGAGACAAAAAGGAGACATAAAAGGAGACATAAAAGGAGACAGCAAAAGAGACAGAAAGGAGACAGCAAAAGAGACAGAAAGGAGACAGTAAAGGAGACAGTAAAGGAGACATAAAGGAGACAGAAAGGAGACAGATATTTAAGAAGGAGAGAATAAAATAGAATAAAGCCTACGGTGATAAGGAGACACTTGGTGAGATTAGGGTTTAATATAATAGCCCCCCTTAATGGTATTTTTTTGCAATATTCGAACCATTGGAGCAATGCCTCATCATGCTTATGAATGGGGTGGTACAGCTGCAGCAGCAGCAGCAGCTGCTGCTCTGCCAGCAGCAGCAGCCCAAAGTCCCTCAGCGACAGCTGCAGCAGCTGCTGCTGGTAGCGCTGCAGCCACATGTCGCAGTACCACCACCAAGCTTGCTGCAGCACGAAATATAAATGTAAAGGGTCCAGCAGCAAGGGCTCAGGCAGCAGCAGCAGGAAGCGGCAGCAGCAATCTAAAAGGGCCCCCTCCAGCAGCTGCTGGTTGGGAAAACGAGCCTTTAATTGCACTGCCTCAGACAAGCAGCAGCAAGCAGCAGCAGCACCAGCCCTTCCTCCTGCTGCTGCTCCTGCTGCTGCTGATGATGATGACGATGATGATGATGATGATGCTGATGCTGCTGCTGCTGCTGCTGATGCTGCTGCTGATGCTGATGCTGCTGCTGCTGATGATGATGATGATGATGATGATGCTGCTGGTGATGGGGGGGCTACTGGGGTCGCTGCTGCTGCTGCTGCTGCTGCTGCTGCGGCGGCGGCGGCGGGAGATGACGGCAGCAAAGAGTCGACGCGCCCCAGGCTCCTGCTGCTGCTGCTGCTGCTGCTGCTGCTTATTGGGGTGGGGGAAGCGGGAGGTAGGGACGTCCCGCTAATGCTGCTGCTGCTGCTGCTGCTGCTGCTGCTGCTGCTGCTGCTGGTTGAGGGGGGAGGGCTGCTGTGTAGCAGGCTGCTGTTGCGGATCAGGCTCACCAGCATCCTGCTGCTGTTGCTGCTGCTGCTGCTGCTGCTGTTGCTTCTGCTGTTGCTGGGGTGAAGAGCGCCTTCCCTCATACTTCTAACAAGGGGAAGTGCAGCAGCAGCAGCAGGAGCTGCTGCTGCTGCTGCTGCTGCTGCATCTGAACGGGCTGCTGGAGGTGGCACCGCAGCAGCAGCAGCAGCAGCAGCAGCAGATGGAAGAGCGGAACTGCCACCGGAAGAGTAAGGAGGAAAATATGCATGCAGCAAATTTCTGCTGCTGCTGCTGCTGCTGCTGCTGCTGCTGCTGCTGCTGCTGGGGTTATTGCTGCTGCTGCTGTGGCCAAAACAATAACGGTTCCTTGCGCACCTGTTTGTCGTTGTTGCTGCTGCTGCTCCAGCTTCTGCTGCTGCCTCTGCTGCAGCGTCTGCTGCTGCTTCTGCTTCTGCTGCTGCTGCTGCTGCTGCTGCTGCTGCTGCTGTGGGGTCTGCGCTGGCGAGACTCGATCTGGGACTACGGGAGCCCCTCAGATGCTGGTCTTGCTGCAGCGGCTGTCTGTTGAACTCATCAGGCAGCAAACTACCCCTGCTGCTGCTGCTGTTGCTGCTGCTGCTGCTGCTGCTGTTGTTGCTGTTAGTCCTGTCTGGGCTGCTGCTGCTGGCAGCAGCGAGTGCAGCGGGGCCTGCTGCTGCGCGGGAGCCAGGCCTCGGAAAGGGAACCCTCGACGGAGAGTAACCTGCTGCACTGCTACTACTGCTGCTGCTGCTGCTGCTGCTGCTGTTGCTGCTGCTGCTGCTGCTGCTGCTCACAGCAGTTTCACCAACCCTGCTGCTGCGCTGCAGCGCAGCAAGCACCACAGAGCTTGTGTGCGAGAGGTAACTGCAGTCCCTCTGCGGCAGATGCATCTTGCTGCTGCTGCTGCTGCTGTTGCTGCTGCTGCTGCTGCTGTTGTGCAAAGCGTGCCGCAGCTCAGCTCTTCGGCTGCTGCTGCTGTTGCTGCTGCTGCAGCAGATTGCTGCGGCTATCGTTCTGTATAAAGAAGGAAAGAGACTGCAGCAGCTTGCTGCTGCTGCACCTTGGCCCCGCCTCCTGCTGCTGCGGCCCAGAAGGCAAATGCGGGAGCTGGAGCTGCTGCTGCTGCTGCTGCTGCTGCGGCTGCTGCTGCTGCTGCTGCTGCGGCAGCGAGCGCATGCAGGGATACCCCTGAATGCAGCAGCAAGAATAAATCTCCTAAAAAGAAAAACAGCTGCAGCAGGAGCTGCTGCTTATTGAGCAGCAGCGCCTGCAGCAGCAGCAGAGGCCGGAGAGCTGCTGCGTTGCGCTGAGAGGAGGCAGCAGCAGCAGCAGCAGCAGCAGCAGCGGCAACAGCAGCAGCAACAGCAGCAGCTGCCAGATTTCAATCCTTAACAAGAAAGATATAAGCAAAAAAAACAAAAAAATGAACAAATTCAAACAAAGAAATAAACCGATACTACAAAAGGCAGCAGCAAAAGCAACGCCTCACAGGGCCCAGCAGCAGCAGCAGCAGCAGCAGCAGCAGCAGCAGCAGCAGCAGCAAGAGCAGCAGCAGGAGCTGCTGCTGCTGCTGCTGCTGCTGAAGCAGGGGCAACCACCCCGCCTTTTAGCAGTTCAAGAGAAACAAAGAGATGCAAAATAAAATTGGAATATGCTTTAAGCTGCTGCTGCTGCTGTTGCTGTTGCTGTTGCTGCTGCTGTTGCTGTTGCTGTTGCTGCAGCAAGACGGCAACTGCTGCTGTTCCCGCTGCAGCAACACGGCAGCAGCAGCAGCAGCAGAAGCAAGATCTGTGGGCTGCTGCTCAATTTTGTTTTAATTTCTTAATATATAAAATAATAACTGACAAATCTAATAATTTAAACAGACGAAAGCAGGGGGATTAAGCTGCTGCTGCTGCAGTTGCTGCTGCTGCTGCTGCTGCTGCTGCTGCTGGTGATGGGAGTGAGGCGAGGCAGAAGGGGTTGCTGCGGCAGCTGTTGCTGCTGCTGCAGCGGCAGCATCTGCTCTTGCTGCAGCACTAGGCATAGCTAT
>HG710773.1:54243-61506 GCA_000499725.1 Eimeria brunetti
TTCTCACTGCGTGGGTACAATGGAAGAAAGAATTCAAATTTTGAAGAAAAAGATTTCTACTTTGCACGATGCAAATGAAGAAGTAGACGTTTCCTTCTGCGACGATGATCTCTGGATCAAAGTTGGTACGCAAATCTAATCTTTTTCTTTTTCTTTTTCTTTCTTTTTCTTTTTCTTGGCTTCTCTGTTCTTTTGCTTCTATCCTATTCTTTTGCGGCAAGTGTTTGTTTCTTTGTTGTGGGAATAGGTGTGTTTTTATCCAATTTATTGGTATTTGTTTATTTCTGCTAGTGGCTTTTGTTGTTTTTCTTTTATTTTTGTTGCTGTTCTATTTTTATTGCTGTTGTTTGTTGTTTATGGGCTTCTCCGGGTTTTTCTATTTTTTTATTTTTCGCAGTTTTTCATTCCACTAATTCACTCCTTTTCCTTTTTCCTTTTGTCCCTTTTCTTCTTCTCTCCAATTTTTCTTTTTTGAATTTTTATCGCTCCTTTTTTTCCGTTTTTTTTGCATGTGTCTTTTTCGTTTTCTTGTATTTTTGTGTTTGTTTGTTTTTCTTCTTTTTCGTAATTTTATTGTCTCCGTTTATTTATTCTATTATTCAGTTTTCTTCATCTTTAATGGATTTGAATTTAATTGCATTATTTTGGATTTGTTTTCAGGGGAGAGTTTCTATAAGCAAGATTCTGCTGCAGTGCAGCAGCAGCTGATGAAAACCCAAGAAGAACATAAAAAGGAATTAGAAGAAATAGATAGTCTATTAAGGCAGTATAAACAGGAAATGAATACCCTTAAGGCTCAGTTATATGCTGAATTTGGTGATAGAGTCCGACTAGAAAAGTAAATAGTTCAGTATATTATTTTAATGGAGTTAAAATTAAATTGAAATAGAAAAAAAAGAACAAAAATAGACAGTCTGGTAGTCTATTAAACCAATAGGGAGGGGGTAAGAACAAAACAGCAGCAACAAAAACAAACATTTCAAGAAAAAATACATGCAAAGAAAACAAAAATAAATAACTGCCTTTATTTTGAATATTCCGTTGTATTATTTATTCGTTTATTTATTTGTTTATTTATTTTATTTATTTTTACTTAATACAGCAGTATTTAAGGAATGTCTTCGATTATTGCCGTTATTATTCCTCTAACACCATCTGTTTATGCGTTTATTTATTTATTTTATTTTATTTATTTATTTATTTATTTACTTCTTTGTTTGCCTATCTAGTTAGTTTATTTTAGAATATATTTATTGTTAATTGCTAGAAACAAATGAGCAAAAAGAGAGAAATAGAAAACAGGAGCAGGTAAGAATGGGAGAAGAAATTAAACAAAAGCAAAAAAAGAAAACAAAACTGAAAAAAAAACAAAAAAGAATAGTTGCTGCTGCTGCTCCATTTGCTGCGCATGCTCTGCTGCAAAACACAATAAATGCAGCAGCAACCGCAGCAGCAGCAGCAGCAGCAACAGCAGCAGCAGCAGCAGCAGCAGCAGCAGCAGGGGTTTGAGTTTGTAAAATAATTGAAGTGTAAGACTGATGGGCATGGAAAGGGATTACCCTTGTAGCTAGCTGCACAGCTAACCATACAGGTAGCCATGCAGCTAGCTGTATAGCTAGCCATGCAGCTAGCTATGTAGCTAGCCATGCAGCTAGCTATGTAGCTAGCCATACAGCTAACTAGGTGTCTAGCTAGCTAGCTGTGGCGGTAGCCTTAGGACTGGCTATGTAGCTAGCTATATAGCTAGCCAGGCAGCTAGCTATATAGCTAGCCAGGCAGCTAGCTAGGTAGCTAGCTGTATAGCTAGCTGTGTAGCTAGCTGTATAGCTAGCTGTGTGGCTAGCTGTATAGCTAGCTATGCTGTTTGTGAGGAAATGGACAAAATATAGGGTTGAGTTTCTGACAATAAGAACAAATTTAAAAAGGAAGTAAAGGAAAGAATGAAAATGCCGGGAAAAACCAATATATATCTTAATCCTGCTGCTGCTGCATGCATGCATGCAAGCAGCAGCTGTTGCTGTTTAGCTGTTTCTGTTTTTTAACATTTCATGAAGCAAAATATATTTTAATTAAACCAATTCAAATGCAACGTATTAATCTTTTTTCTGATTATTTTATATGCATATGTATTATATATAATGTGTGCAGCATGTTTATTCTTTTTAATTATTTTCTTTTCTCTAGGGCTTAAGGATTGGGGTTTAGGGTTTAGGGTTTAGGGTTTAGGGTTTGGGGTTTATATGACGGCAGCAGCCAGCCTTCGCCATCTAAGCATTATTCTTTGCCTTCTACGCTGAGTTAGAAGAATAAAATAAAAAGAATAAAAATATGAAAATAAAAAGTTCAAATAAATATATTTTTAATTTATTCCTAGTTTTATTTTCCTTCAATTTTATTTTTTCCAGAAATGTTTGGGCTGAGGGTTTGTGGGGCTTATCGACCTGCTGCTGCCATTTGCATTAATGATTAACCCATTAAAATGAAATAAAAAAATAAAATTAAGTAAAATAATAAAAAGAAGTAAATGAATTAATGTATTCTATTAAAAATAAACCTAAAACCCCGGAAAAATAAAAAATCTGCTGCTGCTGCAGCTCCCTGTCTCCATCGATTTGTTTTTTTGCTTTTTTCATTTCCGTTTTTATTCCTTTTCTTTTTCCTTCTTTTTCTTTTTCTTTTTTCTTTCTTTTTCTTTTTCATTTCCTTTTTGGCATTTCTTTGAACACCACACAAACCGCCTAACAAACAGCCGCCCTCTAGGGTTTAGGGTTTAGGGTTTAGGGTTTAGGGTTTAGGGTTTAGGAAAGAAGAGAATAAACAAATAAAAAGGGAATAAGAAAAGACGTGAATAAAAGATGAAGAAATAGCCAAATAAAGCAAATAAATAAATAAACAAATAAATAGAAGGAATAAAAATAAAGAAATAAAGAAATAAATAAATAAAGAAATTAAATAAATAAATAAATAAATGGATAAAGAATACAGCACCTGACCAAGGAGAAGGAGAAAAAGAGGGCAACTAATTGAATAAAGCAAATAAAGAAATAAATAAAGAATAAACAAAGAATAAATAATAAATAAATACCCAAATAAATAAATAAATAGACAAAATGGGGTTTAGAAAAGAAGCAAAAAAGAAAAAGGGAAAAGGGAGACAAGATGAATATTATCGCATGGCTAAGGAACAAGGCTATAGAGCGAGAAGTGCCTTTAAACTTATTCAGCTGGAAAAAAAATATAATATTTTCCACAATTGCAAGTAAGAAAGACTATTATTCTATTTATTTATTTATTTATTTATTTATCTATTTATTTATCTATTTATCTATGTATTTATTTATTTATTTATCTTTTTTATTCCTTTTTTTGGCTTTTTTCCTTCTTTGGATGGGAAGTGCCTTTAAACTTATTCAGCTGGAAAAAATATATAATATTTTCCACAATTGCAAGTAAGAAGGGCTATTATTCTATTTATCCATTTATTTATTCATTTATTTATTTATTTATTTATTTATTTATTTACTTATTTCCGTTTATTCCGCTTTTTTATTCTTTTTTTGGCTTTTTTCCTCCCTTAAACTTATCCAGTTAACAAATCTATTTTCCATAATTGCAAGGAAGAAGGGGCCTTATTTTATTTACTTATTCATTTATTTATTTATTTATTTATTTATTTATTTATTTATTTGTTAGTTTGTTTATTTATTTATTTGTTTTCCTGCTGTCTTTTTTCCTTTTTTTACTTTTTTGGGGTAGGGAGTCTCTTTTTACAATTATTAAAAATTATTTTTAATAATAAGGATTATTTTATTAATGATTTATTTTATCTATTTGTTTGTTTTATGTAGTTATTCTTTATTATTTATTTATTTATTTATCAATTTATTTATTTATTTATCTGCTTATTTATTTATTTATATATTTATTTATTTATTTTCTTTATTTGGGGGGGTATGCCTCCAAACTTTTAAAACTCCAACATAAAAAACGAAATAAAAATAAAAATAAAATAAATGAAGTGAAATAAAATAAAATAAAATAAATTAAATAAAATTATTAAAATAAAATAAGAATAATAAATAGAATAAATATGACAAATGCCTTACATGCAATAATGTACCAAACAAAATACAATAAAATGAAGTAAAATAGAATAAATAAATTACAATAGAGTTAAAATAAAATACAGTAAAATAAAACAGAGTAAAATGGAATAAATAAAATAAAATAAAGTAAATAAAAGAGAATAAATAAAATAGAATAAATAAAATAAAATGAATAAGATAAAATAAGATAAAATAAAATAAAATAAAATAAAATAAAATAAAATAAAATAAAATAAAATAAAATAAAATAAAATAAAACAGGTAAAGTATGATGAATAGTAGTAGTGTCCTTGTTTGCCTCCTAAACCCCCGATTTTTAGGGCGTTTTTTCTGCTTTTTTTTGCTCCTAGTGGAGAAAATTGCCCTAAATCCAAATAAGCAAAGAGTAGCGAAGAAAAAGGGCTGGAAAAGGCTCAAAAAGTTGTTTTTGTGTGCAGCGTGGTGGTGGATTTGTGCGCGGCACCGGGGGGTTGGCTCCAAGTTTGTCGCCGTTTTCTGTCTCCTTTCAGCAGCATCTTTGGCGTTGATTTAGTCCCTATTCAGCCAATAAAGGGCTGCCAGACAATACAGGCAGATATTAGGGAGAATAGGTGTAAACAGGAGTTAAAACGGATGCTTCAGGTGGGTGAAACGGGACTGTCTCCTTTCTGTCTCCTTTTTCCCGCAGTTTTTCCCATCTTTCTGTCTAATTTTATCTCTTTTTTCTGTCTCCTTTCTGTCTCCTTTTCTGTCTCCTTTCTGTCTCCTTTTATGTCTCCTTTCTGTCTCCTTTTTCCCGCAGTTTTGCCCATCTTTCGGTCTCCTTTTATGTCTCCTTTCTGTCTCCTTTTCTGTCTCCTTTCTGTCTCCCTTTATGTCTCCTTTCTGTCTCCTTTTTCCCCCATCTTTCTGTCTCCTTTTATGTCTCCTTTCTGTCTCCTTTTCCCCGCCTTTTTCCCCATTTTTCTGTCTCCTCTTATGCCCCCCTACGTCCATCTACTGTCTCCTTTCTTCCCCCCAACTGTCTCCTTTCCGTCTCCTTTTCTGCCCCTTTTCGGAGATAATGCTGTCTCCTTCTGGGGCTCCCAACTGTCTCCTTTTGGGGGCTTCTTGCTGGGCTTCTGTCTCCTTTTGAGGCGCCCAACTGTCTCTTTTTATGGCAGAGTTCTGTCTCCTTGTATGTCTCCTTTTCTGTCTCCTTTCTGTCTCCTTTTATGTCTCCTTTCTGTCTCCTTTTACGTCGAGATTTATCTCCCCTTTTTCTGTCTCCTTTTCTGTCTCCTTTTATGTCTCCTTTTCTGTCTCCTTTTTGTCTGCTCATCTGCCTCCTTTACTGTCTCCTTTTCTGTCTCCTTTTTGTCTCCTTATCTGTCTCCTTTTTGTCTCCTTTTTGTCTCCTTTTCTGTCTCCTTCACTGTCTCCTTACTGTCTCCTTTACTGTCTCCTTTTCTGTCTCCTTTTCTGTCTCCTTTTTGTCTCCTTTTTGTCTCCTTTTCTGTCTCCTCCTTTCCTTCAGTGATAAATAGATAAATAAATAAAATAAATAAATACCACAAATAAAAGACGAAACAAATAATATAAATGAATAAAGTAGAATAAATAGAATAGAATAGAATAGAATAGAATAAAATAAAACAAAATAAAATAAAATAAAATAAAATAAAATAAAATAAAATAAAATAAAATAAAATAAAATAAAATAAAATAAAACAAAAATTAAATGGAATTTAAAATTATTCGTGTCTTTGTGCTAAGAGTCCCGTATAATTCCAATTGACTAATTAAATGGAATTAAATCCAATAAATGGAATTAAATCCAATAAATGGAATTAAATGCATTAAATGGAATTAAATGCAATAAATGGAATTAAATGCAATAAGTGGAATTAAATGCAATAAATGGAATTAAGTTATAATCCAATAAATGGAATTAAATGCAATAAATGGAATTAAATGCAATAAATGGAATTAAATGCAATAAATGGAATTAAATGCAATAAATGGAATTAAATGCAATTCCTAGAATTAAATGGAATAAAAGATAATGATTAAAAAGAATTGAATAAAAGTATATATTTCTTTAGTGTCTCCTTCTGGGGCCAATAAGGGATTTATTTTTTTTGGCTTTGTTTGTAGAAAGTCTGTAAAAGGCCTTTATAGGCCTTATTATTTGTAGCCCCACTGAACTTTAGAAGAAAAAGAGTAGAAGA
Source organism: Eimeria brunetti (assembly GCA_000499725.1). Taxonomy (NCBI): domain Eukaryota; phylum Apicomplexa; class Conoidasida; order Eucoccidiorida; family Eimeriidae; genus Eimeria; species Eimeria brunetti. The sequence goes on from HG710773.1 coordinate 60,539, forward strand.
AATGGAATATCCCGGGGAATGGGAGTAAATAAGAAGAAGGTTCAATTTGGGTGTAGAGGGAGGGGTAATTTCGGGAAAAATTTGAAAAAAGTGTTATTTTGTGTGATTTTTCGCGTTTTTTTTTGGAATAAGTTGGAATAAAAGCCATTAATGCATTTCCCCTGTCTCCTGTCTCCTTTTAGGGCCAAGAAGTAGACCTTGTGCTGCACGATGGGTCCCCAAACATGGGCCAAAGTTGGGAGTCGGACGCCTATGGGCAAACGGAACTGGCTCTTCACGCCTTGGGCCTTTCTTGCGCCTTTCTGCGGGAGGGGGGCATTTTTGTCTCTAAAGTGTTTCGATCTCGGGATTATTCTTCTTTTCTCTTTGTGCTGCAGCAGCTTTTTGCTGCAGTTTATTCGACAAAGCCCCCTGCTTCTCGCGGGGTGTCAGCAGAAGCTTACGTCGTGGCGAAGGGCTTCAAGAAGCCACGCCATTTGGACCACCGCTTACTCGACCCTCGCTATGTCTTCATGATGGAAGAAGGCGAAAATGACGCCCAAGAAGCCCTTTCCGTCCAAAACCAACTCGATAATCTTCTTCGTCCCAACGAGGCGATCCAGAAAAAGGGTGAAAAACCCGAAAAAGACCCCAAAATAAGCGACAAAAATCAAAAACCAATCGGCAGTTCTGCTGCTGCTGCTGCTGCTCCTGCTCCTGCTGCTGCTGCTGCTGCTGCTGCTGCTGCTAAGACCTCCCTATACACCCGAAATAGATCTGGATACACCCCAATCCAAAACCGATTTATTTCCCTCTCCCCAGCTGAGTTTATTTGCTGCCCAGACCCCCTGGCGCTGCTTTCAGTTGCTGCTGCAATTGACCCTAAAAAAGACCCTTCTACCGATGTCCCTTTTATCAAACTCAGCAGCAGCAGCAGCAGCAGCAGCAGCAGCAGCAGCAGCAGCAGCAGCAGCAGCAGCAGCAGCAGC
>HG710781.1:728-28626 GCA_000499725.1 Eimeria brunetti
ACGAAAAAAATAAACGTTGGCGTTGGAAGTTCCTGATTTGGCAGTTTCAGAGCATATTCGGTAATCGTTCGTCCCACCGCGCCAGCTGTACAGGCGCAGGTCCCGCTGGTGCTAGCTCACGCAACTTAATAGGGGACGGGCTGTCTGCTGGGAAGCGGCAGGGATGGTTTGCCTATAAGAACTAGATGAGACAGTTGTAATCATAAAGCAAAGATGAGACATGCTTCGCTAAGTAATGTTTTCAACTACTGCGATTGTGTGGCGGCCCCGCGTGCGCTGAGAAGATGGGAGGGATATCTGGATAGCGCGCCTGTTCATGGAGGTGACCCTTGGTCCGAATCGTCTAGAGGTTAGGACAACACGTTGTGGCCGTGTAAATCCAGGTTCGATTCCTGGTTCGGACACTTTCCCCCAGAGCAGAAGAGTTGTTTCTGTGTTATTCCGTGCTCAGTATCGGCAGAACCACGTTGCCTTCCAGTACTTCCTCACGCCAAGATGTGTGGGCATAGCGGTAATGCTTAGGCTGTTTCCTTTGCAGTGGTTTGGATGGTACAATTTGCTATATTGGTTTTGATTTTTCCTGTTAGGGGTCGTTTGCAGGAGGTGCGCTGGCGATGAAGAACACTGCGAAGTTGGCTGCAGCACGGCTAGTGTGAAGGCAGTGGCACGTTAGGAGCGGGACACTGCAGAAATCAGCAGCAGGGAAGCTTAGTTGCCGGTTTATTTGTGTTCTGTGTGCATGGGCTTCTATCGTTTGGAGAATAGGTATTTAGGTGGTTTGCATTCGGGTGAATCACGCTGGCCGTAGGCGTTTCGTGGCAAAAGTGGAGCCCTGCGAGTGGAGGAGCAGAAAAGTGTCCGAACCAGAAATTGAACCTGGGTTTACACGGCCACAACGTGTTGTCCTAACCTCTAGACGATTCGGACCAACGGTTCACAAGCTAGACTCTTTGGGCGTGGCGCCGCTAACAGGTAGCGAGCAGGGCTGTGCATTGAGCGGGAATAGGCGTATTTGTAGATGGGAGCTCCGTATGAGTGTCGTAGCCAGAACAGCAAAAACGGGGAAGGCTTTGCCCAAAAATGCATGAGGCTACTGCGACTATGTAGGGGCCCTGCGTGGGCTCGAGATGATAGCAGGGATATCTGGAGGGCGCGCCTGTTGTCAAGGGCAGCGGCTGGTCCGAATCGTCTAGAGGTTAGGACAACACGTTGTGGCCGTGTAAACCCAGGTTCGATTCCTGGTTCGGACAGTTTTGCGGGAAAACAGAAGCACTGCTTTTGCAATTGAACCTGCTTTTGCATTGACACAACGTATTCGCTTAGTCTTCAGAGGATTCGAGCCACCGGTCTACACGCGCGACATGCTCGTAGTATCTTACTCAACTAGGTTGCGAAGACAGTGATCTGCTGGGCAGAAGTTGGGGTGTTTCGCCGATGCAAGCGCGTTGATTCAGTTGCAACAATGACAGCAAGCACTAGACAGGTTTTGATAAGAAATGCCTTCTCCCACTGCCACTATGTGGGGGCTACAACTGCACTCAAGAAGGTAGCACCGATGGGTGGAAAGCTTCCTGTTGACGGAAGTGACCCTTCGTCCGAACTGCCTGGAGATTTGAAGAAAACGCTGTGGACATGTAAGCCCAGGCTCAACGGCTGTTTCTGTCACCTTTTCGCGGAACGGGGGCATTGCATCTTCCTCGCTTAGTGTTAGTGCCCGCCTACTTAAGCCCGGGCGCAGGGGTCGGGGCAGGTAAAAGGCACCTGGCTTTTTTTTTGCATTGGCTCTAGCCGTGATACACTTGACAGCGTCTGGCATTCGCTGTAGTCAGAGGGTGTTTGCCGGCGGCACAAGGGGCAGGAGGAACACTGGGATCTATACTGCTAGCTGAGTTTGTGGGTAGGAGAATGCAGGAGAAGCAACACACATTACACATGTTGCTTTGCCTACATACTTGTGGTACGTGTATGGCCTGTGCTCGTGAGCCGAGTAGCTGCTGGGCGGGTTCGTAAGCCGCTGGAGTGACGCTTGTAGCCAATTCGCCCGAGTGGCACTGTTGAAAGTATGTGGCAACGACAAATTCCATGAGTGGAGGCACAATGTGTCAGAACCAGGAATCAAACAACCAAACTTCATATTACATTCCCCCACCTTTTCCCCTAAACCCCAGATGATTCGGAGCAGCTGCCCGTGAGCACAACTCTTTGAGCCTGACAGCGCAAGCAAACAGCGAGTCGCTGTGCGTATTAAGCAGGAACAGGCGTCACTGGCCCATAGGAACCCGGGAGAATGATGGTTACCACGCAAATACCGCATTAAATAAGCATGCCAACAGCATGTGCATACTGTTCACCTTCAAGATGACGGGGAGAGTACCTGAGAACCTTTTTGCTATCGAATAGTTCTCAAATTTGCCATGAGGGCCTACGCAGTGCCTATGGTTGGAATGCTTTGTCTTCCCATTGATACGTCGTCATTTTGACCATATTTGTGATTGCTCATATTCGCTATGCGTTGACGTCACTGATCAAGGAAGTGGTCTTGCAATTTTTCTTGTGAGTTGCATTGGGATGGCGGTTGACGGGCAGGTATGTCCGCATGTGGTCCGGGTGTTCCGAACTGTTAATTCCTGATATTTGCTATGCACTGAAGGGATTTGTTATGGAAGAGCCTAGTAGTGCAGCTGAATTTTAGCAAAGTAGGAAGTGTCCTAGGTAGTATTTCCAGCGTTCCACGTCCACTGTGCAAGTGTCACAAGGAATATGGAATTAAAATGCGATGACGTCGCTACGTGAAGCTTATACACAATCACCATGCGGTTGTTGATATAGATGGCAGTTAAAACTAGGAAGTACAATGCTGGTTTAAGCAAGCGCTTAAATAGGAAGAAATCTGCGCTGCTCCGGGCACACAAAATAGTGACCCTTATGGGCACCAATGCCTCCTTAGCTTAGTGGTAGAGTGTCAACCTTGTAAACTGGAGGTCGTGGGTTGGAGTTCCACAGGTGGCAGGACAAGCTTTTCTTTGTCACTGGGTGCATTCACATTGGAGGGGTATCAGGATTCCTGTACATCTTAAGTGACCATTGCCAGCCTCCTTAGCTTAGTGGTAGAGCGTCAGTCTTGTAAACTGAAGGTCGTGGGTTCGATTCCCATAGGTGGCTTCTTATGCGTCTCCTTGTGTATATCGGTACATGAAGGGTATTAGAATGCTTGTAGAAGGTGAAAACGGCACGCTCGCCTCCTTAGCTTAGTGGTAGAGCGTCAGTCTTGTAAACTGAAGGTCGTGGGTTCGATTCCCATAGGTGGCTGTAGCGAGTGCCGCTTTTTCGGTAGCACATCGCAGGTGGAGGATTGTCAAGATATCGGCATATAACAAGATACCAATGGGCGCCTCCTTAGCTTAGTGGTAGAGCGTCAGTCTTGTAAACTGAAGGTCGTGGGTTCGATTCCCATAGGTGGCTTACGTTTTGCTTCTCCTTCTAGGGGGCCTCTAGTTGCAGGGGCAACACGATAGCGATACATTTTGAGGCATTACAGTGCGCCTCCTTAGCTTAGTGGTAGAGCGTCAGTCTTGTAAACTGAAGGTCGTGGGTTCGATTCCCATAGGTGGCTTTTACTGAACGTAATGTTTGCAAACGGTTTTTAAATATTTTTTTTTCATTTATATAGGGTGGAGCATTTGCAAGAGAAATTATAGTTAAAGGGTATTCTTCGTGCATTTTTACATGGACTGGTTCGATACAAAGCCGCAGTGACCGTCGTGCGACCGCCAGTAGACGGCTTTAGGTGTCTTTCAGTTCTAAAATCAGCATGATTGTTTCCACTCAATCTTTTAGTTTTTTTGCTTGGAAGGTTTAAGGGATGTGGATAGGAAATTGTCAGACGCGTTATGCTTGTGCAAAACTCTATCTGCATTTCCTGGAGCTAGGAGCCGCAGAAAGGCAGCCCTTGTGAGGCCCCATTCATCAGGCTGCACCTGTCTCTTCGTAAAACGATCTTGTTGAAACTCTAACCGTTGGCTTGCTTGTATGAGCAGGGTTTCTGTCCCTTCTTCACTTTCTGCAGGGCCCAACTTGCCTGTGGCTGCCGTGGCCTACACAGCGATTGCAGCATCCCAGCTGTGCAATCCTTCGGCCTCCTCCTTTGGTTGTAGAAGCTTCTGCAACTCTATTCTGAGACTGCTTAGAGGATATAATGATGGACGCCGAGGGCACTGTGGGGGCCCCGCCTGAGCCTCCGCAGGCTGCACAGCCGGTGAAGAACGCTGCACTTTCTTCTCCTAGCAATGTGGCTCTCGAGCCTAATGGGACTGCTCACACGTATACAGAGGAGAAGGTTGTGGAGATGGTGCGCAGCCTCAACCTCCCCGCCTGCGCCAACGGAGGGCAGGCGTCAGCCGAATATGCAAACGCATACCTCACAAACTTCCAGAAGGACCCGAGCGCCTGGAGTATTTGCATCTCCATTCTGAACAAGCACAGTCATCGGCAGCACCATCAGGAGCCGCCGTCAAGCTGGTTTCATTCCGTCGAGCTCCTTCACTTCGTCGCTCAGACCCTGGCTGCCCAGGCGCGGGCAGGTTTCCCTCAGCAGCTGTCGGCCCTCTTGAGGGCACAGGGGGCCTCGGCAGTGTCGGCAGCATCTGGAGGTGCTATCTCAGTGGAAGCGGCGTCTCAGGTGTATGCAGAGCTACGGGATGGTTTGCTGCACCTTGTATTTGCATTCAGAGATGCCCCCGTACCTGCCCTTCGGCAACTGTGCATCGCGCTCTCTTCGGCGCTCATCTTTGGCGCCTCTGCCGCTGAAGGGGCCGCTACAGCAGCATCCAGAATGGGGGATGGGGGCCTCCATCTGGGCCCCGTGCTGCAGGCCCTTGGCCAGAAGGCAGGCAAGGATGGCTTTTTGCCGCTGCTGGAGCTGCTCGTCTTACTCCCTGAAGAGTTGTGCACCAAGCGGTAAGTGTGAAGTCCGAATCTAGGCTTTACGGTTTGTGGTCGAGGGCCTAGGGGTTAGGGTTTCTGCTCAGCCTTGCCCTGTGTGCGCGCGCCTTCAGGATTGCCCTGCCGGAGGACCGGCGGTTGCCTTGCCTCGCCAGCTGCATCAGCAACAACTCCCTACAAGTGATGGACACCGTAGAAGCTATATTTGTGCAGGCGCAGACAGCCCTCGAAGCGGGAGGGCCCGAAGAGAGGCCCCGCTGGCTAAGCGTGCTGCATTCAGGTTAGGTCTGCTTCTCTCCAGTATGCCGGCGGCAATAGCAGTACCGTAGATGAGCGAAAACGACGGAAGCAGCGGCAGAGTTTTGTCTCAGTATTCTCCTGCTCCTTCCAGCTGCACCTGCCGATGTGAGTATGCTGTTTTCTTGCTTCTCAGCTGTCCGGGCAATGCAATCGTGGCTGTCGGCCATTTGCTGCTGGGTGCAGCAGGTTGATACGGAGCAAGGTAGCCAGCATATGCAGCAGCAGCAGCAGCAGTATGGGCCCTGGGGCCTCTCTGCTTCCTTGGAGGCGTTGTCTCTGTGCCTCCAGCGCCTGTCTGGGGGCAGGATCTTCGCTGCTCTGTTGTGCGGAGTGATCGCTGAGGATTCAGAAACTCTTCAGCTCTCTACAGAGTGCGTAGTGGCTATCATTGCTGCTGCGTCGTTGCTGGAGGAGTCCACAGCAGCAGCGGGAGCAGCAGCGAAAAATGGCAGCGGGCAAGGCTTCAGGGAAGACCCCATGAAACGCTCTGCTGTCGAGGGGAGAGGGGGCAAGGATGCCGTCACTCGATCGCTCATTGCTGCGATTGTGAAAGCCTACGGAGACGGCTGCACCGCGGCATTGGCTGCAGCAAGAGGAGTAGGGGGAAATTGCAGCATGTGCCGCAGGAGGCGGTATTCCTTTGCAGCTGCCACAGCAGCAGCAGCAGCAGCAGCAGCAGCATCACTTCCTGAGGGTAGGGCACCAGCTTGTATGGAGTAGCATATGTTGCTTTTCTCACTTGCTGAAGCGGATGGTGTGGTGTTGTGCTGCTGTGCAGCAAGCGCGGGGAATAGCCGCGTTTGACCTGGATCGGCTTCAGGTGTTTGCGTTGGGTCTTACTGAGCTGGCGAAGGTGCAGATTCCACGGCTGTTAGTAGATTTGGCAGAGGAGGAGGCGAGGCTAGAGGAAGGAGAGGCGGGCATTAGGGAGGGAGAGGCAGACATGGCCGTATCGCTTTCCCTGCAGCCTGCTATAGAGGCAATCTGCGAGCTGCCGCGGACCCTGCTGCAGCATCCGTCCTTAGAGGTGAAAGAAGTTGGTGTTGCTTTCTATCGCAACCTCCTCAACCACGTAGTTGTGCTGGTCGAGGAGGAAAGGCGCCTTAGCGCCTGGCGCGATCACCTGCGCAACGAAGCAGCAGCAGCAGCGTGCGGCGTCACCGGCGCTGCTCAAGCTGCTGGCAGCAAGAAGAGCCCAGCAGAAGCTCTGGCTGAAGTGGAGCGCAGGTACGAACGGAACATCGACGCCTTGGCGCTCAGAGAGCCCGTGCTTTCCCGCATATTTCAGCCCTTCGCAGAGGCAGCAGTGCCGCAGCTGAGGCCCCCCGTGGAGGCCCTGCTGCGCGAGGAAATTGAGTTTGAGGCCTGGCAGAATTTCAGGTCTGAAGTTGCAGCCACTGTCACAGAGGCCGCCGTCTTGTTGGATATTGACCGCCCTTGCAGCGCCAGTGCCAGGCAGCTGCTCGTGCTGCTGAAGGACCCCGAGGCAAGTTTGCTGGATTTGTTCTATCACCCTATGCATGCAGGTTGGGTGGCGCTCATTTTCCCCTAGTGGTTACTGTTTCCTGTTCAACTAAACTGTCTCCTTTCCAAGGCTTGTGGTCTCTTTGTCGCAGACTGCTTCGCGCCCTGAAGCGCTACTGGATGTCGAGGCTCGTCTTTACTTCGTCTCCGCAATTGCCAACCGCATCCGACTGAACGTGCCACAAGGGGGCACACAAGGAGACAGCAACGGCAGCAGTATCAATCCAGCAGCCCCATCTACAGACCCCAGGAACGACGACTTCCTGCTGCAGCTGCTGCCGCTGCTGCCGCAGGTGGCCCTCCTAACATTACCCAACGACTCCTCTGCCCCCCCGGAGAAAATTACAGAGCGAGAGGCCCTGGCCCTCTTCTTGCATGCGGCAGCTGCCCGGGCTGTCTCTTGGCTCGCTGGTCGTGTACTGCCGCAGCACCAGGAGCTGTTTGCTCCTCTCTTCTCTCTCCTTGTCACTCGCGCGCTGCAGTTTGTGGCGTCGCTGCCGGTGGGTCTGCCGCTTTTCCCTCCGGAACCTGTCTCCTGTAAACCAATTTTTTCTTTCAAACCAATGCGCAGCACCTGGCCTCTCTGTTAGGCTTCGCGGAAGCACCGCAGGCCGGTCTTCTGCTGCGGTGTTGTATGGGTGCATAGCAACAGGTTGAGGTTACAGGGCGAGTGATGGAGAACTGTTATTGTAGACATGTCCAATATCTCTGCAAAGGGATGCGGTTCAGTGTTAATTGCGCGCTGTGCATTGCCTATTGCTGTTCTCCTCCGTTGCTGGGTTGCTGGGGCTGATGAGGCTGCTAGGCTAGGTGTGCGATTGTGCGTCCCCTGTCCCTGCAGGAGGTGGCCAAGGATTCGAATGCCGCCTTGTTGCGCCTGTCTACGGAGGCGTTGCTCGTGGAAGGCCTTTCGTCGCTTGTTGCAGCTGCTGCTACTTTCATCCCTTCCCCAGGCAGGGAGGAAGACGTCCATTCGCTTCTTCATGCCCTCATAGACGCTTTCTCCAGGCACGCGCAGCCCCCGACCGCACCCCTTCTGCCTTTCAGCTAGCCTGACTAACCAGACCCATAGCCCCTGTCACTTCTGCAACATGTAATGCAGCTGTAGTGCTCCGCTGCTAGCTAGCTAGCTAGCCCGTTAGGTAGCTAAAGGGCAAGTTGGGCCCGTTTTGCGCAGGCCAGTTGAGTTCAAAAAAGGAATGGTAACTATATCTAGTCGTTCATTTGGTAAGTAGTGACGGAATTTGGTGGTTGTCCTCAGGCCGGGCCTGAGTTTGGACAACAGTTCCTCCCTGGTACACACGGCGGGATACGTCATTTCCTGCCTTGACGCTCCGCGCATTCGTGTGCTGTTTGCGCAGCTCCTCCAAGTAGGTGAACTGGAACAGCTGCCATTTTGCGTTTCTTTCACAATGTGCTCCCAGGTGCTGTCCCTGCCCTTTAACCTCAGCTGTCTCCCGTTAGTCCTGTCCTTTCGTCTGCGCCTTTTCTTGTTTCTCCACCTCTTGCCTTGGCCTCTGCCTCTCGACGCACCTGTAGTTTCACCAGCCCGTGCTGCATCCATGTTGGGTGGTTGTGGGGGCCGCGTTCCCTGTGCCCATGCCTTGTAGCGAGCTATTTGGGGCTGTATGGCAGCCCATGCATGCATGGTGCATGGGGTGCATTCGTGCATGCGCTCAGTCCCTGGGGAGCGAGGTCGACCGGTCGCTGTCCGACCCCGGCTGCCCCAGCAGCGTGGTGAAGCGCAATTTGGGGCTTTTCTTCTCGGCAGTGCAGTCCGTGCAGCCCGCTGAAGATTACGCGCCCCCGCCGCCTTCCCAGACCTTCGAACCCCTGAGCCGTGAGTATTAAGAGGCAAAGGGACTCGTGCAAATACACCCCAGACGGTTGCCCAGACCCTCAACCAGCTGCGCACAAAGGGAGCACCATATGCTGTTGCTTTACCTTCTCTGGCCTTGCATTGTAGAGCGTAACAGGCCAAACGCCTGTTCAGTAACTCAGTAGTAAGGCGCCGAGCTAGCTGGCTAGCTGTAATGTGTTGATCCTTTGGGCTCCCCCGAGAGCCCCTGCAACTGAAGGCGGGGGAGGGATATGCGTGGGGCGCCTGTGAGCAGCGCGCAGCCCTTACCGGCATCCTGTCTTAGACGCGGTGGAGACGGCCTGGCCCACGATAGAGAAGGCCATGACGCAGGGCCCTCGGGGCGAATTTCTTTACGAGGCCTCCTGCTACGCCTTGGTGGCTCTCTGTGCAAACTGCAGAGCCCACATGCCCCGCTACCGGTGTGTGGGACACCCATTGCTGTTTGAGTTTGCTTTTTAGAGGCCTGAGCTGTCTTAGCTGCATCTGTGCATGGATGGCAGGCTGTAGTTCAGCCAGCAAGTTGGGGCTGACCATTGGTGTCTTGGTTCTCTTCCTGATTAGCATTACATTTTTGCTTTGAGGGTATCTTTCGCCAGTTCGGCTTGTTGCTAGGATTCAAGAGGCCAAGGCTCTCTGCTCAAACTGCGAAATGCCTCTGTTTCTATGCACTATACAGCGAGTTTGTGCCTGCGGGCTTGCGTCTCCGTTTGCGTCCTATCCGCATGCGCATGCGTTTCTGCCTGTGCACGCGTGCTTGCATGTATGTTTGTGCTTGCATGTATGCCTCTGTAGGCATTTGCTCGTATGCACTTGGGTATGTTTTCAATATCTGGTAGAGCCGTTTCTCTCTGCTTCCGTCCCACCAAGCAGTTGGAGAGAACCCCCGCGCAATTCGATCCATAGAATGATAACCTTGCGCTGTATATTTTCTATGTATTTTTTGTATGCGTCTACTTTTACATGTGTGTATTTGCGTGTGGGTGTGTGTTTCAAGCTGTATGTATATGTTCATATGCCTGCGTTGGCGAATGCGGGTGTATACGCACCTGCACCTCAAGTGGAGTATGGAGTGTGGTATGTAACATTTGGTGTCTGCCTCTTTAGGTCTTGGTTCTGCGTGTTTATGTTGTGAGTGCGTGCTTTATCTCAGGGTTTTTTACTCCTTCTTGCATACACTCTGCCTCACCTTCGTGCAGTGCCCCACAGTCTACCATTTGGGTTCCCTTCGCTCTCTCCAGGGCATCTTCTCCAACGCCCAAGAAGAATGTGTTCGCAGGGCTGTTGCTGCTGCCCTCGAGGGTTGTGTAGGGGCCACGCTGGAGAAAATAAAGGTGAGCCGCATGGAGAAACGGAGGAGACTGTCTCCAGCACAAAGAAATAGGAGAGAGCCCCTAGCAGCATACATCTCTTTCCGTTTCTGCTTCTGTGGGCAATCGCCACTGCTCAGGCCGAAGGCGAGAGGTACATGTACAGCAATCCAGACATCGTGGGGATTTCTGTGGACTGTGTAAACGTCGCCTTGCTGCACCCTTTGAGCGCGGAGGCAATTGCCTCTTCTCCTTGGTTTGTAGACCTTTGTGTCGCTGCCATTCAACACACTCCCACTTGCAACCATCCCAAGGTGACCCCCACGGGGAAGCGGGCGCCCCCTCCTGACGTTCTTAGCTCATATCAGCGCAATCCAGCGACGGAATGCAAAGCCTGCATGCAAACGTCCACAGACATGCATGCATGTATCCAAAGGCATGCATGCATTCATGCAGAAGCATGCATGCGTGCATCCAGAAGCGATTACCACCATCCCCGCTGTTCCCTGTCTATCCTTTTGCAGGTTCTCCACACCTTTATCGTTTTTCTGTCGCGTATCGCCGCCTGGGTCGATCCACCCTCAATTCTGCACAGTTACCAAGTTGGTGAGCGCCTGAACTCTCCATTACACGGGAAGGGGGAAGGGGGACGGGGCGGCCCGTAGCCTTTGGGATCTTCTGTACATACAGCACACTGCCTCTGTGGGGAGTGTATACCCCAGCCTCTGCATGAAGTGCAAGTCTGTGCTTACGCTGTTGCATGCTACCACGGAACGGGTGCTTATATGAGGGGAACAACATACGAACAAGCATGCAGTTGCTTGAATGGGCACATCACGGTGCTGCTGGGGTGTGAGTTGCAGCAACACCCCAGCTTGCTTGTGCTTCCAGTGTACAGGTATCTGTATGGTGCGCAGAGAGACTTTCTCCTCGTGAGGATTTGTATCTCTGTTTGCTAGTGTGGGGTCGTTCTGCAGGGGAGCCGATACCCTGGCTCACGAAGGTGGCGGAGGAGACATCAGCTGCCGTCTTGTCTCTCCTTAGCAGGCCTTTCCCGAGAGACCCCTTCTCAGCGGTGAAGCTGGAGCAGCAGCAGACCACCTTCCTGGAGAAAGCAATTGCTGCAGTCCTAATTGCACTCACCAGCGTGCATGCAGCCCCACAGTCCTGGATCGGCAGTGCCGCCCAGACTTTGCTGCCGCTGCTGAGACACCCCATTCTCCAGGCGCCTACCAAGAAAGCCCTCGAGAACACCTTGCAGGTATGTGTCAAACGCATCTCGTTAAGTCGTGCTGCTGCTGCCGCAAGAGGGCTTGCAGCAGCAGCACCGCGCAAGAGTATTGCGACTTGCGCGGGTTTACGTCTAGATCGGCGTGCTGTCATCTCTGTAGTTCGTTGCACCCTCGTACTTTCTTTACCCCGGCAGATATCTTGTCCGATTTACTTTTAGCTTAAATCACGGATGCATTTATGTATGGGTTTGTTTGTATGTGTCTTCGTATCTGGATGTGTTTGTGTATACGTTATCCTTAGGTACTTGTATATATACACATGTTTGGGTTAACATTTGTCTATGCACTTGCGTTTCAATATTTCTATCGGTTAACACGGTATCTATTTGTGTGCTATATATATTTGCATCTATGTGATATATTTGTATCTAATTGGGGGGTCTGCGTTTTGTGGGTGCAGTCTCTTGACAGCAACATAATGGACGAACAGCGGAAGCGGGACTTCTGCTGGCGGTGCACCGGTCTCCTGTCTGTTAGAGACATGTGTCTCCTGCTGCAGCAGACAGCTGACGATACCAAGGCCTCCTATGTCCGCAGCCAGTTTGCTTTGGGCGGGGCCTCCAGTGAGGTTTAACTGCCCCTCAGCACGAGGCGCGCAAAAATTCTAGACGCGGAAACGCGCCAGTCGCTGCTGCAGCAGCTGCTGCAGCAGCTGCTGCAGCAATCCTTGCTGCTGTTGTGGAGACTACTGCAGCAACACCAGCTGGTGTGGCAAATGATGCTGCGGCCGCAAAGGCGGCCGCTGCAAGGACAGCGGCAGCATGGCGCCACAGCAAGGGTTGTAGGTGTCCTTCGCTGTGGTGGTGGGCTGCTGTGGCTAAGAGCTTCGGCGATGGTAATGTTTGTTTTGTTTCCGACGGGTTCCTGCACCTTTGGCTGCAGAAACAATGATCGGTTTCTACTATATGGCAGGGCTTGCGCCTATCTTTCCGTCCAGGCGAGGCAATCTGAGCCTTAACGATTAGAAGGGGGGCCAAACAAAGCAGCCTTTGCTTTGTGTATAATCCAGAAGGAAGCCGGACCACCGATTCTTAGTGCTCTCCCGTTCCTTAACCCTCCTCCATTTGAACAAGTGCCACTAGGCCGAATTCAATTCCTGTGTTTTCTGCGAGGAGCACCCGCGATGGGTAGCTGCCTGCTGCCAGACGGTAGCCTAGCTGGGCCATATCTAGACAATGGGGCATCAGAAGCAGCTAGCTAAACAGTGGCCGGCTAGCTAAGACCAGCTGTAGAAGGGCTGACAGGAATTGCGTGATGACAGCTAGCTGGACCTGCTAACGGACGGCTAGCTATCAAGCTAGCTATCTGCAAGCAGCTCGCCAGTAGTCGTATTTGTAGGGGGACTATCCAAATAACTTGATCTGTGAAGAAGGCCTGTAGCCCTAATATCCCTAAACCCCAAGTAGACCCCGAAGAAAGCACAGGAACTCTGCACGGATTGAATGCCACGCCATCTGTCGCCTGCCTGTCAGTGCCTGTCAGCCTCAGGGCTGCACAGGGCAGATGTGGGGAGCAGCAGCAGCAGCTGCTGCCGCCTCACTGCTGCTGCATTCCCTGCAAGGCGGTGTACTTCTGTTGCTGTGTTCCGCTGCCGGCACCCGTAACCCCTGCAGATGCAGCGTTAGCCTGCGAGCTGGCCAGGTACTGCTGCTGGTAGTGGTGCATGTACAGCTGGGGCATAAGGGCAGCAGTGATCTGCTGCATGTATGGGTTTGTTGCTGCAGCAGCAGCCGTCGTCGTCGGAAGCGCGGCAGCAGCAGCAGCAGCAGCAGCAGCAGAGTTAACGCTTGCTTGAGTTCCGTAGGGGCTGGAGACTTCAGCCCGTGTCCCCGAAGTGGTTGTGGAGGAAGTGATGGGCCACTGCGATGCTGCAGCCTGCTGCAACAGCTGCTGCTGCAGCTGCTGCTGCAGTTGCTGCTGGTACTGAGCCCCTCCCAACGGCAGCTGCTGCAGGTGCTGCGGCGGCAGGATCCCTCCCCCGCCAAGCTGCTGCTGCTTTCTGGATTCGGATGCGACCGACACGAAAGTAACTTGGCCTGCAGGCCCCAAGCAACGCACGCAGGACACAGCGCATGCAATGACTCCCTCGCCCCACGAACCACGGCAGCCGCCTCTATATATCCTATATAATTTCGCATTTCAAGCCAATATGTGCAGCAACAGCCGCAGAAGCAGCAGCAGCAGTAGCAGCGTACCGTCTATGACTCTCTGCGCCTGGTTCGCTGCTTTCATGAGTGCCTCTGGGTCTTCGAAGACAACAAACCCGTAACCCTTAGACGATCCGTCTCTATTGCGCACGATGGCCGCTTCCCGCACAGTCCCGAAGCCCTCGAACTCCTGCTTCAGCCGCCGCTCATCGCAGGTGTCCGGCACGTTGCGAACGAACAAACGGCATCCCTGGTTGGGACCCAAGAATGCGCCTGCAGAGAAACACACACACCCAACTCCACTCCCCTGCTGTTGCCAGTGCTGCTGTTGCTACTGCTTCAAGGGAGAGCAACCCGAGGGGAGGCAACACACACAGACACCAAACTGCAGAGCGCTGCTACTGCGGTGCAACAAGCCAAAGATACAGACAGTGACGGTGCAGCACGCAAATACAGGGACAAAAGCAGCGCAGCACGTGCATGCAGAGGCATCTATGGTGCAACAACCCGAGGAGAGGGATTGCTGCCCTTACGCTTCATTGCTGCGCCCTGGTCCTGCTGGGAGGCGAGTTTAATGCTGAGGGGCCGTCCGTCTATCATCACCTCCGACTGCAGCACCTTAGCCACGTCACTCATCGACTTGTACGTTACAAAGGCGAAGCCCTTGTTCAGCCCTAGACGCAACAGCCACAAACACAACAACCCCGCCCTAAACCACACACGCCTGCAAAGAAGTCCTAAACCTTAAAGCTAAACCTAAAACCCTTAACCTTTCTTAGACGGCAACACGGCAACGCTGAACCGTAGCCCTTAACTAACAAAAGCAACACCTCCAACCCTAAACCCTTCAATGATACACACCAACTCTTCCCCCTCCAAGTGCAGAATGTCAAAAACTCCAACAACCCCGCCTTTTAAACCCGACCCCTTTCTTCGTACCTGTGTTTCTGTCAATGACAAGTTTGAAATCTTCAATGGGCCCATACGCCTCGACCGTTTGCTTCAGAGACGTCTCCGTTGCAGTGTAAGGCACGTTTCTAATCATAAGACGCCGGCTGCTCGGGTCTGCCTCAATCATCGCGTACAGCGCATTCTCCACAGCTGCAAATTCAACAGAAACAGAAACACATGTGTTCCGTGTACATACACCCGGTCGGTCAGCCGCTATTGTTGGGAGTTGAAAGATAATTATAAACGTATGTAATGGTACAAAAGAGCCGCTGAATCTGCAGCAGCACCGCTACAATAGCCTTTCGTGCTGTTTATGCATGAACACGTATACTATGTACACAACCTTGTTGCGCACTCAAATACACCGAAACAACATATACTTCCTTCGTGCGGTCGCACATGTTAATGAATAATAGACCCTCCAGCCTCTCTCCTTCCTTTCTTTATCAACGCAGGAAGACTGTGACTGTGCCCTTCTTTGTTGTCAATACACACACACAAGGAACGGATCCCTTATTACAGACACAAGCCATCGCTACTAGCAGGTCCCTATGGAGATAATCCTACAGGCAACAAGAAAACGTTGCCAACAAACTTTCTCATTCTCCCATTTAAAGAAAACGCCACCGCAAACGGCAATACTTTCCCTCCCCACTCGCATGCATGCACCATGCGTGCATCCCTTGGCTGATGCGTATTGCGTAGATCCAACTTCTCGTGTGTATGTGCATCCACACGGGACGCATGGGTTCATGAAGCGGGTGTCTGTGCACCCCGAACTGAACTATTATTTGTTCTCGTTCATAAAACTGGGGTCTGTACGCCCCAAACCAAAAAACCGAACAAGAGCAACGAGACATCGCCTACTGCTCTGTTCGACCCTACAGCCGCGTGCAAACTATGCATCGACATAAACTGCACCCCTACGCCCCACGGATTCTTCAAATCAAAAGGTATCAAGGGGCTGAACCACAGCCCCAATCCTATACAAGTAAAAAATGCTGCTGCCAGCAGCACTTTCCTTAGCTGCCAGGCCAAACACCACTGCTCGAAAACAACGGCTCCAGCAGAATTATTCCCCCAAAGCAGCAGCAGCACCAGAAGAAGCACAACAATGTAACAGCGGCCCCACAGGCACCACAGAACGCATGCAACAACAGCAGCTGAGTGTACATACACCGCGTGAGGCAGCACCATTGTCTACAAAAAGCAGGCAGGGACCACCAACGGGATACAGCAGCAAATTTTAAAGCCTCGACAACACTATTCCTCTATTTGCACGATAATGATCAGCATCCACCATTGGTGAAATGCACAGAGGATGCAGCTAACTTAGCTGCAGCTCCTGCCACCGTTGCCAGCACGCAGCAGCGCACAGCGGCACGAAAGCTGATTTCAAGGTGTTAGCAGCAGCAGCGTGAGCAGAGCCCTTTCCTGCTCTTCTCTGCGTGCATGCATGGTGCATGCAGCAAGCTGTACCCGGATAGTGGGAGCAGGCTCTCGCTAGCAGCATTTTTAGCTGTTCTTTCGTCAACGAGTCAGTAGCTCTCTTCAGCCTTTCTGCTGTCGCCTCGTCAATCTGAGGCAGCTCCTCTGGCGCCTTACGCTTGCGGCAGGGGAGGATGCCGCTGGCCAGGCCTTCAGCTAAGCTGCTGCCTGCCTCATCCTCGACGGTGCTCCCGCTGCTGCTGCCGCCGCTGTTCACACCCACAGCTCCTGCCTTCTCTTCACCCCCAGCAGCACCCCCTTCTATGCCCCAGTGCTGCTGTTGGTCGTGCTGCTGCTGCTGCGCGGCAGCAGCAGCAGCCGCCACCAAAGCTTCCGCTGCAGCAGCACCCGCAGCTAAACTCGCTTCTGCTGCTGACATGATCAATCGGTTTTATATTCAAGTACCCTCAAAAGAATCTAAAAACAAGTGAAACGGGCCGAACCCTCTACAGCTGCAGGCAGCAGGCAGCAGCAGCAGCAGCGGCACTCCCGAGATCAGCGTCCAGAAGCAAAACCAGCAGCTGCAGCAGCACGAACAGCAGCTGCAACGGCAAACGGAGACGACCGCGCGGAAAGAGCAGCAAGAGCAGCAACAGACAGCCGCAATACCAGCAGCAGAACAGCAGCTGGAACACCCGAAAGCCGCTGAGAAGCGCTCTAGTGATGCATCCGCGGGATGGACAGCAGGCAGAAGTACGGCGCCTTGAAGAAGAGGCAGCAGCAGCAACAGCAGCAGCACCTAAAGCAAAGAAAGCTTCGGCAGCTCCGCGCTCTCGGCGGTGTACGTACACCCCAACGGCAGTTTACAGCTCTATCTGCAACAGCGAATTCCCGCAGAGGACTCTCTCAAAAGAGTGAGTCACCAACAACAGCAAAAAAGTAGCCGCAACACCAGCAGCAGCAGCAGCAGCAGCAGCTACCAGCAGCAAGCACTCTGTGCTGCGACGGCGGCGGCAGCAGAGCGGAGGTGGGGGATAAGAGATCGTATCGTCTGTTTGCCCCTACAAATATAAAATTTCCTTTTATTCAAGCTTTTGATGAATTAAAAATGCAGAAATGGGCACAGAAGCACAACAATGCAACGCTGCTTCCAGGCCCCTCCGTGGGGCTTCCCTGCCTCTTCCTCCAGCCCCTGCGACGACCCCCCGCACTGTGCATGCAAGGTGCAGCTGCTGCAGCTGCTTTCTCGTTATTATGGTATAGTTGACAGTTTTTTACTGGTATCATAATGTTGTCTTTTATTTTTTAATTCGCTGAAATATCCCTTTTTGTCTGTTTAAACAATATTTTTAAAGAAGAACAACCGAGAAACGCCACGTAGAGCACGGTTGCCCTTGGTCCGAATCGTCTAGAGGTTAGGACAACACGTTGTGGCCGTGTAAACCCAGGTTCGATTCCTGGTTCGGACATTTGTTGTACACTAGTATATGTAGGCTTTTTACACCACTTTCAGTTTAATGCACCTCTAAAATGTAAAGAAACAGTTTTTGGGCAGCATTGCTGCTTGTAAAGACGGCGGTCCTCGATCTTGCAGGCTTGTCAAAGGACCGCACTGAGCTGCCACAGCAGTACTAACTCTATTGCAACACTGAGTCCCCTGAAACATCCTCAACAACAGCTGACCGATTATTCATCCAGAAAGGCTCCAATAGGGGAACTAGCTAGCGGGCTATCCCCCTACAAGCTACCGTAGGCACGCTGCCCGGAGGATCTGGGGGTGGTACGACATGAATGGACTGAGGACCCCACAGTTCCGAGCGCTGCAATGCAATACGTTGCGGCGCTCCGAACGGTGGGCTGCTCAGTCGCTGTAGGCTGTTGACAGGTATGCTCCTGCAAACCCATAAGCAGTCTGCCGGTCAGATATTGTAGTGATTGTCGTTGATCTTATCCAAGGACAGTCGAGAGCTGCAGTAGAGGCAAACACTCAATATCAGAAGTCGGAAAATGTTCCTAAAAATTGACCTTACTTCATATTGTGCCCCAGGCCCTTTCGGCACCGTGGTCTCTCATCACCGACCTCAGGCGTAGGCGCTTGAAGTCGGTGATGAGATGGCCTGAGTTCGGTTGCAACGCGCCTTGCCGCAAGTATCGCTACACAGCGGACTAGTGTGGAAATGCCTCAGAGTCCCACTGACGCATAGAGGGCTCAACGTCTGCTGCTTTTGGTGCTTGTAGGGGTGTGTGCAGCTGTTCTTTTCCTTGTTGCTTTTTAACTGCATTAACTGCATTAAATCGCCGCTTTTGGTTCCACTACACTTTCTTTCTGCCGACGGCGAAGGGAAGTGGTGTCCCTACTGCCACCAGGAACGAACGATAATGGGGTCGCTGAGGTGATGGGAAAAGAATAGAAAAACAGTCTAGAAAGAACAAAAGAAAACTCTGAAAATAGTATGCTGACGCACTACTACAAGACCCCGCACCTAATAGGGTTTGTTGATGCTATCGCGTGGAGCCTCTGCTTTTGCTGGTCGCAGAGTGCGATCCTGCCCGATAACCCGGGAGCAGCGTTCCCACTAATACGTCTTGCAGTTGCTGCTACCACAGGTCCTGCTGCTGCTGCTGATGCTTTTGGTGCTGTTGTTACCGCTGCTGCTGCTACGGTTGCCACCGACGTACTGTTGGAGAAGCTCCTCTTTGCATCCCAGCGAATTAGAGTGTGAAGCCTTTGGCATCTCAGGGCCCCGGTGAACTGGGCCCTACCCTCGACAGTAAGTGTGCCAGACAGCATTGTCCGCTTCGCGGCTTGTGCCCCCAACGACAACAAAAACACAAGCGGAACCAACTAATTAGTTCATGTAATGAGCCGAGCTCCCTCACACGATAGGTTGGCAAGGGACTCAGCGTAGTGAACAGCTCCCGCTCTAAGCTGCTACTACGATCACGCTCATACGGCAACTAGGTGCACACCTGTTTTACCGCTGCACTCAGCGCAACCACTTAATAGACAACCGATAACGGATTAAAACCTTAAGTCACATTTCAAGTCCCATAAATGTGTGTAAAAGCAAAGAGCATGAAGTCTGCACCATCGTCGCTGACTTTTGGGGGGCCAACGCCTCATGTAGTGAATAGCTCTCTCTCTATAAGCTGCCACTACGATCTAGCTCTGGCAACAACTAGGCGTGCACCTGCACTAATCACGTTGCACTCAGCGCAAACCCTTAATGGACAACCGATAACGGATTAAAACCTTGCATTTCAAGTCCCATAAAAAAAATAAAAGTCAAAAGGTAAAAAGGGATTATGTCTGAGATCATCGCTGACCACCGCTAGAGGTCAGCGATTCGTGAGGAGAGCCAGCACCGTACCCAGCCCCATTCTAAAGGGGTCAGCGAGCACATCTATACACTATGTGTCGTTTCTTCTACGAGTCGACGTAGTTCCCTCTGAAGTGATCTTTTTCTTGTATTCTAACATCTATTAGCTCATTGGGGGGGCCGGAAACGTCGTATTGTAGTGGTGCTGCACTACACTAGGGAAAAGAGAGGAACTGCAAACAAAAGAAAGCTGCGAACCCTCAGTCGCTCTTCTGTCCTCTGTTCTGGCTTTAAATCAAGTTAGTAAGTAAATATCGCCCTTGAAAAAACATCTACTTCCTCAACCCCAGACGCAATAATAGTCAAAATCGAGGATACCAACTTGTAGGGCGCCTACCTAGTTCTGCACTGTAGAGTGTCTCGGACAGGATCGTTGAGCAGCTCATGTCTCCCACCCTCATATTTCTAAGCCTCAGGAGGCCCACGCTACACACCTAAATCAGCAAGGAAAGCAGAAGCAGAAGGCATACAGATAATTTATTATTCTCTCCGACGTGGCGCAGCGGCCCGAGGGTCAAAGGTTGGGGGAGAGAAGGCGACCAGGCGTTACTTGCAACTCACGTGATTGCAGGGGGTGCCAAGACTGCCTCACATATAATCAAAGCAGAGGCCACCCTTTTATGGGCAATATTTTACCTACTTGCTGAGTGATTTCGTAATAAAATCACTATTATTTCGTAATAGTGAGAGCCCGCACGCATCCGTGTGCAGTATGCCAGTAAAGCACCCACCAGTGCAATGACAGCCCGACAACTGCAGCGTTGCCAGTGCTGCCGTGACTGCAGTGAAAACTCACTATGCTGCTGTTCTTCTTGCAGTTGGTGAGGCAGTGTAGTGCAGGTATTTCGGTTGCAGCTATTGCTGCTCGTGACCATAGTTAGGGATACTGCAGCTGTTACTGCTACGGGCTTTGCTGCAGCCCCCCTGCAGTTGCAGCTGCTGCTGCCCCAGGTATTGGTGCTCTAGGTGTCGCTGCTGCGGCTCCTGTAGACTGGATTTGGAGTGAAGCCGCAGGTGAACTTTGGTCCCATGGGCTACTGTCTAAAGCCGCTGATGATAAGGAAAGTTGGAAACTTCTCTTAATCCCCCAACACCAGTCACCGTAGGCAACGGCTAGGAGGATCCCAGGCAAGCCTCCACGGGTCGTTTGCCTTGCCTCCCAGGCGTACTATGGGTTATGGGAAGTTGGTTCATATGCCTCTACTTGCCCACAGACTGACTACAAATTCTCAGGCGGGTGCTTATCAGTTGCTTACAGTGTTAGTTCACGCAAGAAGGACAATTCGCGCGTGTTTGCATATATGGCTACCTTGCGGCACTACTTGCTCCAGGAAGCGCTGCAAATCATGACAGGCTGACTCATATCCCAGCACTCCCAGCGCTTTAGGCCGGTGTGCGTGATGGCCCTGCGAAACTGATGGAAGTTCAACTGCTTCTTAGGAATCTTTTGTCAGCTCTCCCCCACAGCAGTGTACTATGGTCGTTGAATTAGGTAACGGCCCTCGTTGCAGTTGGCAGTGCTGTATGGTTGTTCGGGGCAAATGGGAGCATCGAGGCTCACCTCAACAGCAAGGAGACCTGGTGCACAGCCAATATTAGTGACAGAGGTGCTTCGACCAAATTATATATATACAGACGGAAACACTTTTTATTTTAAACAGCCCTCCACAAATATTTGTCCTAGCTTATTCTGTTTCTCCTACACAACGGAGATTGATAGTAGTTTGCGCTCTGTGGCGTGCTGTAGTAAAACGCGCTGCCAACTGGCACGACTTTGGTTCCTACGTGTACTTATTACGGTGCGCACACGATGTAAGCATGCTATCGTCAGCATAAACCCTCCGCAATAATTTTAAAATATCAAAATTGTCTCTTATTCCAAATACTGATCCGGTATTTGTTCCTGATAAGAAGGGGGAAGATGGTCATACTTCTCCCCCCGCTCATAAGTGACACCCCAATAGCCACCCGCAAGTCGGGGATAGCTGCAGAGCACTTTTAACCTGGTAGCCTTATCCCCTCTCTAAAGTGGCTCGATACAATTCCAGTATTGTACAATTTCGTGTTTTGTCTGCCAAGTAGACATCTACAGGTCTCGTTCACATTCCATCGTAGGGCGCGCGCACTACACTGGGGGTGTACTGAGCCGATCCCGGCTTCGCTCCCACGTTCCACTCCCTCTTTCTGGCCGATCTAGTCAGCTAACGGCACACCCAGGTACCGAATGCTCCTTAAAAAGCATGAATCCGAAATCCATGAGAGTCCCCATGTTGCAAAGAAAGGGCACTGTTTTTCGTTTCCCGGTATGCGGACTACTGTAGGACCATCTGAGCCACTCCCACCCGTATACGCAGATTGCAGCTCCAGGTACTTCGGCCTACCTGGCAGCTCCCTTCGTTACTAAACGGGGTTCCGTCAATTAATCAATTCGGTAGTACCTATTATTTTGTTAGAGTCTACGTAATACGGACTCTGGTGGTCGTGCCCCTCTCTCTCGACGGTGGCCGTTGCAGGTACTTTTGTGGTGGCCATCACTTTTGTCGATGATACTAGGACATACTGCGGTCGCGCTTGTCCTTGTCGGTCTGCTGTCGTGTGATGCTGCTGGTATGTGCCATTCACGGACAGCCTCGCCCTCATAGTAGCAGTTGTGCCGCCTTTGAGATAGCACGTAGCTTTCTCCTCATCCGGTTCTACCGCTTGCTGCGCAGCTGGAGTTCTTGAGAGTCCCTGAAGCACGAGGCACTTTCGCTTGTATCCTCACGGTAGATGCGTTTCATCTCCTGTCTCTTAGCATACTATTATTTTAGTTACCTTTGCCTTCACTGGTTTTGCTTTGTGTCCGTTTATCTCTGCTCACTCTAGCTTATTTTAATTCCTTCAGGAAATTGCATGTGCCTCTCCGTCATTATTATATTGATTTGTTTGTGTTCTCTTACTTGCATCTGGTTTTTCGTTGCTAGTAGCAAGTCTCTGTAGATCGTTCTCCGGTACCTTTCTTCTATTATCGCTCCTCTTCCTATGCTTATAGCTTGATTAGTTACCTCTGCGCGCTTATTTCACTTTTCCCTCTGTATACTCCATTTATTCATGTATTATCAACTCACCTTGCTAATTTTCACTTCTTCCGTGAGAACCTCCCCTTTGCATAGCAGCAGATGGGCATTTGCGACTCTACGGGTATCAGGGCCCTCGGGAACTGGGCTTTGCCTTCACCAGTGGGCGCACCGAAACAGTAACCGAACCCCGCGCTGTGCGCTCCCAAGAACAGCACAATTGCAAGCGGTAACCACTAGTGAGTTTCAGGTAAGGTACGGAGCCGCTTCACACGATGGGATACCAAGGAGCTAAAACAAATGGAAGGACTGCGGGCCAGGGAAAGCTGCTGCTGGGCGAGCGCTTGGCCCCTCTTAGGTCGAGGCCTTGCTTAAGACCATACTGAGATATAGAGCTACCTGCCCAAACTAGTGCTGGCCAGTAGCCAGCACTGAATGATACTAATCTGTGGTGCGCGACCCTTGTTCCCCATTGCAAGCGTACAGTGGTGCAACCAGTGCCTCCCTGACTCACGCAGCGTATGACTGAGGCCGGGATGGTTCAAGATACCTTCCTATTCAAGAAAAGAAACAGAACAAAAATTTCAAGATAGTTCCATCTTCTTTTTTCAAAGAAGTAAAGTTTTGCTGTTCCAGCACGGCCCGGCGCAGCTGCGGGGAGGGCTGTGGCTGGGGAGAGAGTCTAGCATATGTCACAACACGGTGTTGCACTGCAAGGAAACTGTCACTTGGGATCCAACCCCATAT
The DNA here is from genome assembly GCA_000499725.1 of Eimeria brunetti. Lineage (NCBI taxonomy): Eukaryota > Apicomplexa > Conoidasida > Eucoccidiorida > Eimeriidae > Eimeria > Eimeria brunetti. Next base: position 23,663 of record HG710781.1, read on the forward strand.
ATCGTTTTTAGCAATTAAAAACTAAGAAACGTATTGAGTGCTTAGTAAATGGCAGACGACGCATCCTTAAACGTTAATACACTTCTTATGAGCACAATGAGCACGGCAGACTGCTAGGTTAGCACCGTTGCCGTGACTGTAGCGAAAGTTCAATGCATACACAGCAGAAACGGAATGTAGGGAGGGGAAGAGAAAAGCATGCAGGGAGTTTCGGGGAAATTACGTTGTGAAAATGGGGAATGGGACGGGTTAAGGGAAATTATGGGGGCTGGGAGGGGAAGGAAGAGGCCGTCACGTTTGCGTTTGCGCGGGCGTCGCATCCAGGCGAGCACCAGGGCTGCGCAGCCAATAAGTTGGTGAGCAGGCTCCCCTCTGGTTCTATCCTTTGGGGCGCCCCTCCACTTGACGAGGTACTGCAGCATACCGCCGGAGTCTCGCTGATCAATGGTGTGGCCGACTTCATACTGATCGGTCGGGTGACAGGCTACGTCGCGGGTCGGAGACCATCCCACTGTGGCTTCCAGAGGGATTAAGTTGGGATAACGAGGATGACGAGGAATCAATTGGGACACATGAAAAAGGTCATGCACACAACTATGTAGGGGGTAAAGGGAGTCGGTAAGCTACCGCATCGATATGTTGGGTAGTTAGAAAGGGGCCTCGGTAACGGGGTTCGAATTTAGGACAGTCTTTGAGGGCAACGTGTAGTGCACGCGCACTACAATGGACCTTCGACGTGACACCTCGAGGCTTAGTAACATGAAAAGGCATAAATAATATAGAATACTTTGGGGTTTAAGACACGTTTAGATAGAAGGGAAGAATAACGGGAACATAGTGATGGCTAGCCGACAGCGGGCATGGGGCTGGATGCGAGGTTGGTGCTGTGACTCTGGCGCTGACCCTCAGCGGGGGCTAGGAGTCAGGTCTATTATTCGGGGGTTTTCTTACGTACTACTGATAGTATGAACTCAAAGGTTTAAGGCTATTTACGGTATAGAGTAGTAGTTTAGCGAGAATCATGGATGCAGATAGTTAGATGCAAGGGTGCACATAATCAGACTAGCTTCGGGATCATACGTAGTAACAGTGTAGGCCAGCTGTTCACTACACAGGGAGATATTTGCTGCTGAGCCACACCTTAATACCAACGGCAAGTCTGCGTATATCTAGTGGTGCCGTTTGGCCTCTGTGGCCTTGCGACCCTGTGCCCTATTGCAGACCTGCTGGAAGAACTTTGTCATGGGAGAGCTGACTATGGGGGCCAGTGCGCCAACGAAATCGAGGTCAGCTGCGGTGAGCGCGTTCTCACCAATCATAAGCTCAAATGGGGAGACCCCAGTGGAAGAGTGGCTTGTGCTGTACACCAAATCCACTGCAGGCAGTAGACGTTCCCACTCTCGCTCGTCAGATTGGATGTACCTCCCCTGCATTTGTTCCAGTGTGCGGTTGACTCGTTTAGTTTGTCTGTCGCTCTGTGGATGATAGGAGGAAGACATAGCGCACTTGACATCAAAGCTAGTGGAGGAGTTCAGTGCCTACCTGAACTTACGTGCTCATCTTCAAAATACACAGGAGGATTTACAACTGTTGTTGGCATCTTCCTTAATATAAGAGGATGCATGACGCTAGTGGCTACACCTAAGCAGAGCTTCCAAAATTTCTGAGCACACTCCGACCATGGAAGGCTTCAACCATGCGCTGCCACGCAGGTTTATTCCCAGGTCCGCAAGGGAACAAGCGACGGCCTGATAAACACTTGCAACCAAAAGTTTCCATAGAACGCTACATCGAGAAGCATCGTCCATGGGCTGCCACGCAGGTTTATTCCCAGGTCCGTAAGGGAACAAGCGACGGCAAGATAAACCCTCGAGGTCAAATTATTCCATAGAACACTACATCGAGAAGCATCATTCACTAGTGAAAACAACTCAGACGTGGAGGGGAAGCGCCTCCCTAAGTGTTTCATAATAATAAGGCTGTGCCCAGAGGAGAGCTAACCGGTAACCGGTTGGGCAGCGGAGAGGGAGCGAAAGGGTTGAACTCGCTAAGATGATGTTGGAACCAATGGGGAAAATTACTCCCGAGTCCCTAGCGGAGAAAAAAGAAACTGAGTTTGGAAATGACTCGCGTATACAGCCGATGCATATTGGGGCTGCTAATGCCAACCCTACACAGAAGGCGGTAACCCACAGCAGGAACACTGGAGGTCGCCTTGAGCGGCACACCTGCTTCTTTTGCAGCAAGCAAGGCCACATAAATCTAGACTGCAGATGACTGCAAAAGGAAAATGAACTTAAGAGGTGGGAGGATATGCAGCGCTGCCAGGGGAACAAATAAACTAATCAGGCAGCAGTCCTTCATGAGCATCTCCCAGCTCCATGCACCGACGAGCGCCATAATTAACAGGCGTCTCTGCGGAAACACAGTATAAAAAAGTAGAAGAATACTAGAAGTGGGCTAACTGCAGTGGTGGGAAGAGAAGCAGACACAAGCAGATAGAGCCTGCAGCTGGTGTCAGTACGGAGGGCTGGCAAGCCCCGTTCGCCGGCGCTTTGGTGGCGACAGCCCCAGGCCCCTTACAGTGTAGATTGCAGTGGATAGCTCTAAGGTGGCACCAATGAATGCCATCGAGAAACAGGAAGTAAAAAGTAAAAAAGGTTGGAAAACAACTAAGGCTATAGAAACAGTAAACGATGTAGCTAATAAGCAATAATACGGTGACGATCCACGTTAGCGACCGGCAGCAACAGTGAACGCTCAACGTTGTGCAGAAGGCCCGTCAGATAGTTAGCCTCACAGAATGGAAGCTGAAAAGTATTACTACCTGAAAGGCATATGTTTTTAATATTAAGGACGAAGCAGAATATCACGGCCCTTTAATAGTATATACAGTAGCTAGTCTAGGGTATTAGGTTACTCGTTGAGGTGACTGTAGGACACCTACACAGGTTAGGTGCTCTACAGTCTCCCCAAAGGGTCGGCGGCAATTACACCCCCTGTCATGCATTGTAACTTTTGGGGCAGTCAAGTAATCAAAAAAGGGGGTTGTGCATATCTCCATTTTTGTCTGCTCTTACACGCCCATACCTTTCCCGTTGAGATCCGCATCCCACCCCACTGCCTAAAACTCATATAGCTCAGCGCCGCTTTTTTCTGCCGCTTCAGTTCTCTGTCTTGGAGCTGTGACCCACACTGTGAAGCTGGTCGGGCAGCCACCCACACAGAGACGAAAGCTGCATGACGGCGGCTTGTCAGCTCCTACTGTTCACTGGATTGGGATAGCTCTCCCCACACGGGGCTGCAAAGCCAACGGCACAACATAGGACTCCGTGGTTAAGAGACGTGCACATCACTCAGTTACACGTGCACACCACTCAGTTACCCGTGCCTGTACGGACCAGGCGCCAGCTGAGGCAGCACAGTAGTCGCACAGCAGCTTTTGAAGCCGTGTGTCCTTTCTTTGTCTTTTTCTTTTTATTTCGTACTTTTCGTACTTTCGCGGGATTTCTGGTCGACCGGTCACACTAAGGCTTCTGCTCATCTAGAGTGATGGGGGGCCCATGTAGTATTGCCCATGCAGTTCGTACCTATAACCCCACAAGAATCCATACTAAATATAGGTTGCCAGCTGCATGGTTGTCAGCCGTCTACACTGTTAATCGAGGCAAGAGAAAATGTTCGATTGTAATTGCATATTACTCTACCTTGCAGCGCTACTTGTGGTTAGGTGTATTGAACACTGACTACAAAACCACGGCAAGCAATGCTAACCTCCCAGCTTGCCGTGCTCATTGTGTTCATAAGAAGCGTGTTACCGTGTACAGGCATGTGGGTTGACACTTGCTAAGTAAGGTTTCAATGAGTTTCGTAGCTAATAAGTATTAAGATGCATTGGGTTGTACCCGCAGTGAGAGTATCCTTGCAAGTGCAACAAGAAGCGGCGGCACGTGCTGGACAGTCCCCTTCCTAGCCCCATCCCCAGCATGTGGAGCCACGGCGCCAGGGCTTGCGGGGACAGTATAACATTTCCTTTTCTTATAAACAAATTAAAAATTTTTTTGAAGTTTTGCGCTAACTTACGTTAGTGAATAACGATGTAGCGGTAACATCATCCGTCTCTGTAATACCCAGGCTGACGCAAGCAGATAAGGGAGGACGGTCGAGGTGTTGCAGTGGGGACCAAGGTGGAGGCCCACAGACAGATATATTTCTCTATTCGCTATTAACTGATGCTAGAGCGAGATTTTAATACTTTAAAGGATGATGTTTATCACAATATGCTATAAGGCAGGCTCAGAACTAAAGACGGTCTGAGCGTTCTTCTATCAACAATCCCCATGACGCGCAGTCCCTCTACTGGTCCTACGTCTTTTTACTCCATCGTATGACGGGAATCGGGACCTTAACGATTATATCTAAGTGAGTTCTGTCTGCGGTTGCGTTACCGTTGGGGGTCCAAGTCGCAGAGCAAGGCTGGTCTTTGTTTCTCAGTGGTGAGAGAGACGGTCATTACCGAGGGATCTGTGACCTCTAGAGCCCCAAACTCTCCTTTGTTGGCAAACAAGGGGAGGTTTCCCACATAAGGTGCGTTGCAACTAATCCCAGCTCCTCTCACCGCGCACTGGTCCTAGGCCCTTACGCCGATGTGCCTAAGGCAGCTGGGAGGGAGATGAGGGCCAGCTACTTTTATGAATCTTTTTAAAAATCATCACCTTAAGGATTTTGATCCTATCAGAGCTCGTGATGGCCCTTGCATAATATCGGAACCCCGTAAAGGGGGGCTCAAACCCTCTGTTTTGCATACATCGAGGCACTAGATAATATAATATAACACTTACTATGTCTTCAGCTTCTAGCTTGCATGCAAGTAGAAGTATACGGTGCAGCAGCCACACGCAGAGACACATATTGCTATATCTAAATCTTACAGCAGACAGCGGGGGCCAGCCCCCCCCCCCCCC
>HG710790.1:14554-25822 GCA_000499725.1 Eimeria brunetti
GGAGGCGGTGTACAGACACCTGAAGGCGATCCGGGAGCTGAAGGGTAGGCAGGGGGCATGGGGTCTTCACTTGTTTTATTTTGCGTTGTGGGACTGGAAAGGGAAAGGAGACAGCGCCCTGCTGTCTCCTCTCGAGTCCGTTTCTGCTGCTGCATCTCCCTCCTGGATTCTCGCAGTGTCTGTCTCCTTTCACCCCTTTCTGGTGCAGCCTGCTGTCTCCTCCATTTCATTCACATCTGTCCCATTAATTCAGTCTCCGTTTTTCTGTTGCTGTCTCCGTCGCTGTGTCTCTGTCTCCATTTCTGTCTCTGTCTCCATTTCTGTCTCTGTCTCCATCTCCGTCGCCGTTTCTGCTCCCATTTCTGTCTCCGTTTCTTCTATTTCCGTCTCTGTCTCTGTCTCTCCATCCCTGTCTCCGCTGTGTCTGTCACCTTTTCTGTCTCCTGTCTCTGTCTCTGTTTCTGTCTCTCCATCCCTGTCTCCGCTGTGTCTGCCTCCTTTTCTGTCTCCTGTCTCTGTTTCTGTCTCTCCATCCCTGTCTCCGCTGTGTCTGTCTCCTTTTCTGTCTCCTGTCTCTGTTTCTGTCTCTCCATCCCTGTCTCCGCTGCGTCTGTCTCCTTTTCTGTCTCCTCTCTCTGTCTCTGTCCCTGTCTCTGTCTCTCCATCCCTGTCTCCGCTTTGTCTGTCTCTTTTTCTGTCTCCTGTCTCAGTCTCAGTCTCTGTCTCTCCACGGCTGTCTCCGCTGTGTCTGTCTCCTTTTCTGTCTCCTGTCTCTGTCTCTGTCTCTCCACGGCTGTCTCCGCTGTGTCTGTCTCCTTTTCTGTCTCCTTTTCTCAGGCCTTCCGGGTTTACGTAAGGATTTCTATGAGCAAGTTGACAGCCGCGTGTTGCACTGCGCCCTGTCTTTGGTGGGGGAGCCGATAATGTACCCACGCATCAACGAGCTGCTGCGCCTCATGCACCAGCAGCATATTTCTACCTTCCTTGTCAGCCTCTGCTGCTGCTCCTGCTGCTGCTGTTGCTGCTGTTGCTGCTGCCGTTGCTGCGGTTGCTGCTGGGGGCTGTTGGTGCAGTTGCTGGCTGCTGCAGCGCATGCGCGGCGTCGCGCTGCGCTTCCTACGCGTGCTGCTGCATGCAGGGCGGGAATACCTGCAAGAAAGCATATTCGTGCTGCTGCTGCTATTGCTGCTGCTGCTGCTGCTGCTGCTGCTGCTGCTGCTGTTTCTGCTGCCCTCAGGTGACAAACGCCCAACACCCCGAGGCTCTGCTGGCGCTGGGCCCCACCACTCAGCTGTATCTGTCGATTGACGCTGCGACTGAGAGTGATCTAAAGAGACTAGGTAATAAATTTTCTGAGTTTGTTTCCTTCTGTCTTCGGCTGTCATCTGTTTCTTTTTGCTTTTCTACCTGACTCTCCCTGGCTTTGTATGCTTTTGTATTTCTTTCTCCTTCTTTCTACTTTTCTTTTTCTGTTGCCACGTTTCGGTGTTCTGCCGCTGTTTCTTTTTTCCTTTTCTACATGACAGTACAGTACACTACAATGCATCCCAGCACATCGTATTACGTTACAGTATAAATAAATATAAACTATAAGTGCAGTGTCTGCAGCTGCTGCTTCTGCTGCTGCTGCTGTGGATGAATGTGCGCAGACAAGCCCGTACACCGGGACTACTGGCTGCGGTTTCTGCGGTGTATAGACATCTTGAAGACGAAGAAGCAGAGAACTGTATTCCGCCTCACTCTTGTGCATGGTTACAACTGTTTGTTGGAGCCAGCAGCAGCAGACGGCGACTGCTCTGCTGCTGCCCCCAGCAGCACCAGCAGCACCAGCAGCACCAGCACCAGCACCAGCAGTGGCAGCAGCGGCAGCAGCTGCAGCAGCAGCAGCAGCGGCAGCAGCAGCAGCAGCAGCAGCAGCAGCAGCAGCAGCGGCAGCGGGGGTCGCAGGAAGGCTGAAGGCGGGGTGAGCAGCACCATTGAGGGCTACGCCTCTCTGGTGCTGAGGGGGGAACCCGACTTAATTGAAATTAAAGGCATGACCTTCTGTGGGGGCCTCGATAAGGATTCCCTCTCGATGAAGAACGTACCCAGGCACCAACAGGTGACAACAGAAACACAAACACGATCCCACCTGTACGATCCCCTCGTGGCCTTCAGGCTGCGAGTATTCTCTCTTCAAGTGCTGTCTCCTGTCTGTCTTTTATACCTCATCCCTGTCATAGTTCCTTCAAAGGCACCTAAGGCGCTCCTTGTATTTCTGTCGTTATTGTATAAAGCACAATGCTGGTGTAACATATATACAATGTGTATATATATATACGTATATGTGTGTATATATTCATATACACGTATATATTATATATATTTATCGCTTCTTCTGCCTATATATACCGTATATACATACGTATATATGTATATATACCTACATCTATAGATGTGGTTTGTGTCTGTGGGGCTGCTGCAGGTGCTGGGGTTTGCAGAAGCTCTGCTGAAGGCGCTGCCGGAGGGCCTTTACGGGTTGGCCTCCGAGCACGAGCATTCGTGCTGCGTGTTGTTGGCAATGACCAAGTGGGGAAAGGAGTAGAAACCGAACAATTCATCTTTTTTCTTCTTCTTCTTTTGTTCAGTTGTGTTTCTACGCATTGCTTCGTATATATTTTTAACTCATATACACGCAGATATCGTTTATTTTCCTTATACTCCTATATTTGTATTCGTCCACCGCAGGTACCGACTAAACGGCGAATGGCATACGTGGATTGACTACCCCAAGTTTTTTGAACTTGTACGTTTTTGACTGCCTCAAAAACAGCAGGCAGGCAGGTAGTCTTATTGCGCATGCATGCATGCATGCATGCGTGCGCATGGATAGGTACCTCTACAAACAGAAGTAATGCTGCTGCTCCTTAGAGGCATTGTTCTGCTGCTCTCAGGCCCTCAGTGGAAGGACTGACTTTACCGGCCTTGACTACGCGGCGCCGTCGCCTTCTTGGGCTGTCTTCGGAGCCGAAGGTCGCGGGTTCGATCCCCACCAACGACGGTAAATAGGATTTCTAATTTTACATTTCTTGTTATAGAATTGCAGTCTGATGTTTCTCTGCTCTGCGTGCGATGGCCACTCACACGCATTGAACATAGACGAGGCAAGACAGCCTGGCTTCCGCATAAACATCTACTGGCATGCATGCTGTTGAAATTTTTCTTTATTGTTTCACCTCACACGTTTGTTGAGGCATCTCTGTGTGTGCTCGCGCATTCCAAGCGTCCAAAGTCTGCAGACCCGCATGCTGACTGCTGTATAATACACTTTGTAGTTTTATGCCTCTTGGCAGACAGCGCATGCGTATGTTGTCCATGTTTCTGTCTGCTTATTTCTCTCTTCGTCTGTGCTCATCCATTTAAATACCTGGGTCCCGCATGCGTGCTGTCACATTTGTATGTACAGCAATATGTTCAACAGTATATTCCTTCGTGGCTGTTGGAGTGCAAACTCCAGTTGTTACCGAGTCTATGAGTGGGAAACACATTCGTGAATTTCCCGATTTTGCTTCCTTGCCTGTATCCGCTTCCTCTCTCTTCACTTTCTTGCATGCACTGCCTGTAAGCTTGGGCGGGCGCCTCTGCCTCTGCCGGCATATGTCTGCCTCTTCCCCTGTCTAGTCTATGAAGCGTGTGTAAACTGAATTGCCTTTTTGCATTTGGTGATTGATCGTGCGGGTGCCCCAGGATATTCGGGAAGGGCCGTCGGCGGAAGGAAGCGGCGGCGCAGCAGCAGCAGCAATGAGTGCTGGCCGTGGCCCCAGGCAGAGGAAACTGGGGAGAGGGAAGAAGTTCAAGAAATGACGATGAGAGATGGGAAATGTGATCACAGACGCTCTGAACAGGCGCTCAAAACAAGGCACGACTCGGGGTTGTTGCATGCGTTGAAATTCAGATGCAGCGCAGATTGGGTCGGGTGCATCAGTGTTTGTTCGACTCAGCAGGATGCATGCATCCTCTGCATGCATGCTGGCAAACTATGCATGAAAACTACATATGTATTTAGTATACACACTACATATACTGTATATGCGAGCATTCAACCTGTGCATGCATGTTCAACTGCAAAATTGCAGGAACATGCTTGCACGAACCAACCCTTCATCGCCATTTTTCCCTTTATCCTAACAACTTCTGCAGGCCTTCATTCTTGTCCCATAGGGTGGTGCATATAGCGCAGTGGGGCACTCCCCAGAAAACTTCTGACAGGGTGTACAGACACTGAAGCTCAAGGGGAAGGAGGGTGGCAGTAGCAGAGACAAAGGCAGCGGGCGAGTGCATGCGAGGAGCAACAGACAGACAGATAGCCCTTACAGACAGAGACAGACGGACGCGAAAGTGACAGGGAGCACGTAGACATGGAGAAGAGGCTGTTCAGAAGCAAAACCCAAGGAAGAAAACAGCAGAAAAAGGGACACAGGGGGCGGGTTTCCTATAGGTTTAGATTTTGTGGCTTCCGCCCCTCGTATGCTTTCCCCACAGATAGCGCATTGGGGGCTTGCAGCCAAAAACAAACACTGGCTTTGTTGACAGCAACAAAATCAATGCTCGTTTCAATACCGACAAACTTGTTCGTTTGTGAAGTGTATGTACACTGGGACAGCAGCCGCGAGAGAATGCAACGGCTACTGGCAGATTAACAAGCGCTCCTCTCCTGCTGATGCTCTGTTGATGCTGCCACAGCAGGAGCAACAGCAGAAGCAGCAGCAGCAGCAGCAGCAGCAGGAAACCTTTGCGCTGCTGCAAAAAGTTGCTGTGGTTGCCTTTCAGTTGGAAGCGAATTTCAAATGGGGGGTTTGCGTCCTTGTCTGGCTGTGCCTCCGACCGTTCTTTCTGCGTTTTCCCTTTCACTGCTTTTCGCTGCATCGGTTTTGTTTGTGTTTTTGTCTGCATGCGCTTTATGGTTTGCTGGCTTGTCATTCGTTTCTGTATTCGAGTCCCCCTCGTCCTCTGCTGTTGTGTCGCCGCCGTCTTCTTCTTCTGTCTCATCCGCGTCTTCTGCTTCTGCTGCTGCTGCCTCTTCAGCTTCTGCTTCTGCTGCGCCTGGCTTCTTGCTGCCACCGTGCTCGGGGGCCCCTGTACTTGCAGGTTCTGTTTGTGCGGCTGCTGCTGCTGCTGCTGCTGCAGGAGCAGCGTGGCCTTTGCCTTGCGAGCCGGCTGAGCCCTGTTCGGGCTCCGTAGTTGCTGTGGCCTCCCTGGCTTCTCGTTCTGCTTCGGATGCGCTGGATGCTGCTTCTTCTGCTTCTGCTGCCTGTGCTGCAGCCGTTGCAGCAGCTGCAGCAGAGGCGTGCTGATGCTCCTCCAGCAGATGCTGCATCTCCTCCTCTATCTCTTTGTCTGTTTCCGCTTCCTTCTGAATTTCCGCCTCGCGCGCTTCCGCCTCAGCCGCGAGCACTTCCTTTTGAATTTCTTCCTCTGTGGCTGCTTGTACGGGCGGTGGGTGTATGGCGCTGGGTACTCCTGCTGCGGCTGCTGCGTTTTCTGCTGGGGCCAATCTGCAGCAGAAAAAATTATTTTCCCGATGTGTGTGTGTGTGTGTGCCGGCCCCCTAATTACCGTTCAAGCGCCCTCTCCAGTCTGCAGCAGAAGTTTTTTTTCCAACATTATGAACGGCAAATGATAGCTGAGCTCAGCACGCCATTACGTATCCGCTTACATTTCTATTTCGCCTTTGGGTGCTGCTTCAGGCACTGCTTCTGCCTCTAAGACTTCCTACAATAATTCAGCAAATGCCTCATTCTCATCTGTTCCCTGAACTCTGACAGTAGCTAAAAACAACTTTACTTCTGGCGGGACTTCCTCTATCTTTGCTTCGGACTCTGGCCGACATTCAATCGGTTTGGCTTGAGGGCGAGGCCTCTGTGCCGCAGGCGGCTGAACAGCAGTCTTTTTCTTAGCAGCAGAAACACGCGCTGCAATTGCTGCTGCTTTCTTGCTCTGTTGTTCTTTGCGGCGGCGCCTGGCGCCCCGGAAGCTCTCTGAGAGTTGCTGAGCTCTGTGCTTCGCAGAAGCAGCAGAAGCCCTTAGTAAAGAGGGTGAGATTGATTGCATGCACGAAGTTTAGAAAGCTGAGGCGTTCGCTTTCCCTCACTGAATTGCAGCTTCCTGCCTTTCCTTCAGCGCAGCCACGCCTTCATCTACATCGTCGATTTCACCTTGAAGCTCCTCATCTTCTGGAACCTGCAAGGTTTGCGCAAATTGGGGAGATTCCAGGGCCTGAAACAGTCTTATATTCTCCTTGTTTTTTGAAGTAACTGGTTAAGCAGTTGTACTTCATGAAAACGCCTAAGGAACCGCGTGTCGCTCAGGGAGGAAACCACCAGTAGCCGCACATGCAAGCAAACGCCGAGTACAGGAACATAATACCAGAGACGCATTATTTCAGTTGTTTCCTAATTTCCATTGCTCTTCATCTTCAGCGAGGATAATATGCACAGATGTCGAGTTCGCCCATTGCTGGTCACCGATACACCTCATTCAACTTTTGCAGTTACCCCAAAAGTAACCAAAGCTTTTCTTAGAAGCTTTCTCTAACAGACAAAAAACACTTGAGATCGAATCAAGAGTTGTGACGCTGCCCTGTCGTCCGTCTGGCGCATTGTACTGCGTGCAAATCAAATTGAATCCATCAGCTGCTGCTGCGGTCGCTGGCACATGCCAGTCATTCAGTCAACCATACCGTGACTGACGGACAAGTGTAATCCAGCAATGCACTTTCTTTCTTTCGCTCAAGTACCTGTATAAACCTCCCTTTCAACTGCAATTCGTGCATTCAATGTTCGTTCACGCCGCTACCGCTTCGCAGCCACGGTGTCTGTAGCTCAAATGCTTACTAAAGGTATTCATTTCATTACAGCCTTACTACTGGATAAAATGATTCTATTCTTACTAGCTTCCTGAGAACACCCTGACAACTCGTACTGGGTAAAGGGCTGCCGCTATAGCCCCCCCTATTCCCACCTGGTGTTGTTGCAACTTTTACAATTCACTTTGTTTCCGTCACTGTCTTGCAGGCACTTCAACTGGTGTACGTTCTCCCGCTGTTTGTACATAAAAAACGTTGCGCTGCGGCAGCCAGGCACATATGTTGCCTGCACGTGTGTGGTGGCCGCCGCAGCCCTTTCCACAGTACACGTTTTCAAGGTTCCCGCATGGGACTAACCGGGATAAGATTAAATTATTACCTCCAGTAATAAAGTTTCAACGAAATGCACACCTGTAGTGGGCACCTGGGCAACAGAGACCCGTAGCTGAGAAGCGGTGGCTACGCGAACAGACATTTGTGAATACATCAATTGCTGATAAATGAGAGGCTCCCTGTTGAGCATGCCTCAAAGCGATAGCGGAGCCTCTTGGGCTTGAGCTGCAACCTCTGAACATTCATAGACAACGGTACGGTGTGAGTGTTGTGCTGCTGCCTCTGGAGTTTGGAATTTCCGGCGTGCCGGTACACTGCTGCGCTGCACTTGTGACTAAAGATCAGTAGCCGTAGTTGCCAAAGGAGACAATGAACTCGTCTCCCAAGTGCTCCTTCATCATCTTAGCCGTTATTGAATGATCTGCCGCCCCGTACTGATACGAATACCCGTAGATCTCCACCTTCTTCTCAGCTCGCAGCACGTCCATCCGGCCTCCCCCCAAGACGTCTGTAGACACACACTGTATCGGCCAATAACAGCTGATGCGCAGCAAGACGCTGCTGGATAGCTGACGCTCTTAGCCACCTTTAGCCATTGAAAAACCACAGCAGGAAAACTACAACAACATCGCATGCAGCGAAGCATCCGTGCATGCATGTATGCACGCTTGTATGTATGCATGCATTCGAACTAATCTTATATTCAGCAAAACCCTAGAGAGTCTGCACTCCCGCACACATCTCGGCTGCGTGTTAAACTCAGTAGAACGAGTGCATTCGCTGGCTCTCCAACGCAATGTGAAGACAAACGCAAAATGCGTGCAGAGATAGATCAGGGGCCAGTAGACGGATATGAACAAAGCTGATGAATATGAACAGGGTGCACGAATTTGAACAGAGTCGATAAATATGGACAAATATTGGTGAATATAGACATAGGACACCATTCTATAACAATAATGATGAAAGTGAGGAAATCATTAACAAACAGCTTACCCGACAGGATGTTCCTCGACTGCAAAGCGTTCAGCGTCTCTATAGCCGTTTGATAATGGTACTCCGCCTTAGGGTCTCCACGTACAAGGTAAATATCTGCATGCATGTCATCTTGTTTCGGTATCCTGATAAGCGTATACTTTTGTCTGCCATCACCTACAATGACGGCCTCAAGGGAAGATGAATATTCGTGCGTGCTTTGCTTTGTTCCTTCTGCTGCCTCAGCGGAGTTTTCCGCCTGCCTCTGCTGCTTCTTAAGCTCTACAAGTCGATCTGTCAACGCTTGAGTTGCCAGTTCAAGTGAAGGGCGGTCGAGGGGAGAGGCCCCAGCCAGCTCATCGTTCAGCACCTCCAGTGCTAACTCGACCTCCTCAGCACTCCGCTGCGGTTGCTTTGACCCTTCCATCTTCGCGACGCGGCGCGCGTGCGATATCTGCAGCGCTTTCAACACAAGGCTGCTGTTGCGCGTCGTTGGTGGGCCAGAACTGGAAGTGCTGCTGCAGCTGTTGCGGCTTCTGCTGCAACTCCACTTGTTCTGGGTCGTGGCGGAATCGTCCGCGTGTTGCCGTTTAGCGACTGTCAGCCCGTCTCCACTGCAACTACTGCTGGATGCTTCGATTCCTGAGTCTGAATTGGAGGTTCGTCTTCCTTCGACGGCGCCGGCCTCAGTCTCGCCGTCGGCGAGAGGAAGAGAGAAGGTATCCTCCCTTGTTTCCACCGCGAGCCGCTTTGCAGAGTCTACTGTCCGTAACACTGCAGTGCAGTTCGGGCGTTTATCTCTGGAACAGTTCAAGTTGCTCGGGAACAACGAAGGAAGCATATGCCAGTTGCCCACTGGGCGCCGGTAGTCGAAGAGCGAACTAACTGTAGACGGATGCGCTAACCATCTCATCCCCTGTGGTTTCACTTGTTTGCTTACAGAGCCCTGAAAAGCGAAGATAAAGGAAGTCTTTATATTTTCCGATGAGCGCCAGATAAACCTCCTGGGAATTCCACCAAATGTGCGCAACGTGCCTGTCATGCAAGTCAATGAATGCAGAGGGCCCCACCACAGCACACACCGTTTGTTCTGCCCCCCTTGTCTATTGAACTATAGAACGATGAATATTCATCTCAGTAAACGGTAAAAATGAATAACTGACAGCTAAATGACACACAAGCAGATCAACAGCAAGCCAGAATGCGCAGCTCGTGCAGCACCGTTACCTACAGCGAGTGCAAGACGACCCACCTAATCAGCCCAGGTGCTCTTTTAGTCCAACTCTACCGTGCATTTATACTATTTAAGTATATATAACATTATGAAATTTTTAGAAGGCTCTATCTCTGAAATGCCAGCTGCAGATAGTGAGGCAAAATCGGTGCTCGCCGCCACCTCGCAGCTGTTTGTACCCGCGCTGTTTGTACCCGCCTCTTGCGGGGAACATATTGTTAGCATACGCATGCAAAGCAGCAATTGGATTGCAGCTCGACAGAGCAGAAACCTATGAACAAACCTCCTGGGAACCGAGATTCAGCACTTGCTTCCAGCGGTTACTGCGTGAAGACGTGCAAATACAGCTTGTAGAGAACGCAACACATGCAAATGTATCCCATAGCACGCACATCTTCGGTTGTCTACTTTCTGTGTTGTTCCCCTTGTTTTTTGTGCTGCCATGTATAGCCCTCACTTTAGGTAGAGCATCAAACGCACAGTGCGGGTTTCCTGGTGCGGTAAAGCACCCGTGTAGTCCGCTTAGGGTCCTAGTGGGTGCTTGTTAAAGCAGCTACTAAGAACGTTTACACGGGGGTTAACGACCACAGAGTACATTAGGTGGGTATGTAGAAAGCTGAGTGTTAGGAATAGAGGGGAACTTCTTGACTGCTTAAAGCTGCACAGGCTTCTTACAGAGCTTTCATCGACCGCGCATTGCTCTCCTAGTTCCACACTCAACGGCCGAAATCACTAGCTTGAAAAATCCCGCACGAGACTCTTTCGTGGAGAAGAGCTTATCAGCACAAGAGGGCAACCCAAGCATAGTGGCACTGATTCGGCAGTGTTGTGTATGCCAGACACAGCAACGCATCGTTTCGGTGGGAGTTTCCTACTGTACGCATTTGCCCAGAGTTTCACGTGTTAGAAACAGCTAGCTAGCCGCAGGAGACCTCTTCCGCAGCTACAGCTTGCGGGCCAGCTACGGCGCCCATAGCCATATGCAGTTAGCCATGGTGGGCACAGAATGAGGACTTCCACTCGTACGCCCCGGCTCCGCCAATCTGATGAACTGTGCCATATATACGGAACAGAGTGACTGGGGTGCAAGGCTTCGTCCGTTCTGCCATATTAGCGAGGCAGTAGTCTGCACTTCGCACTACGGCAAGCCTTGAGCTCCAAGGCAGCCTGAGGGGCCGTTCACTGAAGCAGTAAACTGAGGGCATCCCTAAGCTGTCAGCACAGAATTGGAGCATTAGCTCTTAGCCCCACTGAGGTTTGCTTGGACGCCCCAGGGGCACTAACGCCGAAGTTCTTCAAATTGAATTAAAATATTGTCTTTTTCAAAAATGCTAAAGGATAAAGCAACGGCCTGGGCGTGGGCGGGAACAAACTTCTCCCACCTTCGGCTCACATTGGCCTTGAAGGCCTACAGACCACAGATCGGCTAACATGGGTACCTCTGCCTTTATACTCTCCGTAGGCTTGGCTCGGCGCTGCGCTGCGTGTTGCTGCGCCGGTGGTTCCGGCTTCTATTTGGTGTCTGTACACTGCAGCACGAGTGGAGAAAGCTGAACAAGAGGCACGGCGGGTCGCGCCCTTGACAGAGACAGACAACTCCGCCCTCCGCCCGCCAACTGCCACAGAGCTGCCGACTCCTCCTCCCCGGAACCAGGCCTCTTGTTGTGACAGCACACATGTAAGCAGCACTCTGCATGCAGTAACCATCCTAACAAAGCTGCGACTGCAGACGGGACTCCAGACCAGATCTCCTTCTTTAAGACGCTGATCAACTGCTGCTGCGCTGCAGCCCGCCCGGCTGTGCTCGCCAAGCGCTCCTGCGTGTGTGAACTCCACTCCACAGTCGGCCCCGCGCCTTGCCTTGCTTTCTGTCGGTCAGGAA